>CM077805.1:21366059-21398559 GCA_039737535.1 Lagodon rhomboides
TTCATCGTCATCGCGATGTGAACGTGCGCAATAAACCCATCGCATAAGCTGGTCTGAAGTGCGATAAGTTTTGTTTACATCCGCCATGCTTTCACACTCAGCGTGCTGACATTTGGCCAATCAGATGCGGCCCTGGACACATGGGCCATGCATGCACACCGTTTAGCCAATCAGATGACGCCCAGCTCTGCTTATGTTCCTGCAGGAGGATTGGTAGACAGAGTTAGCAGGATGGCGGAGGCAGTAGAGCAGAGCGGTGAAAATGCCGACGAAACGCTTGTGGCAAAAAGAAATAGCAGCTCCGCGATTTGGAGATACTTTGGATTCAAGCCAGAAGACAATTTACAGACCCAGGTACTGTGCAGGACCTGCAGAACAGTTGTAGCAACACCCAGAGGTAACCACCAACCTCCACCACCATCTGCTGCACCACCATTAAGAGCTGCACGAGCAATTTAAGGCCAGTCAATCTAGAGCGTAAATGTCGAGCAGCAGTCAAGTAACGCGACCATCACTGCAGCAACAGTAACATGTGTAAAGTAATGTTATAAGGGTTTTGTTCAATAAAAGCATGCTCAAAAATATTTGTTTTTTCTATTTTATATTTAATTGTCATCAGCTATTAAGTGTTTAAGAATACCTCAAAGCAGGGAATCTATTGATGCAGAAAAATCTGAAAGACACAGGAACTGTATGCAAACTTAAATATTTTCTTATTTATCGCAAGTCATATCGTCATCACAATATTGAAGGGTGTCATCGCACATCGCACATTTTGCTCATATTATGCAGGCCTAGTGCTAACCTAACCTCATTCAGTGGTCTGTTGAATCTTACTCACTCAGATGTATATAAGGGTCTGTGTCTGTTCTTTTTGTTGAAAGCTCAATAAAAAAAATCATATTTAAAAAAAAAAAAAAAAAAAAAATGTCCCTTGGCCTTTTTCACCTCAATTAGGTACATTTGATAGCCATCCACAAATCTGGTAGTCCTGGCTGAATTTTTAACCACTCCTCTTGAAAGAATTGATGAAGTTCAGCTAAGTTTTTTAACTTCCTGACTCATACTTGTTTCTTCAGCACAGTCCACATGTTCTCGATGGGGTTCAAGTCAGGACTTTGGGTGGGAAGGCCATTCCAAAACCTCACATCTACCCTGATTTAGCCATTCCTTTACGACTTTCGATATATGTTTTGGATCATTGTCCTGTTGGAACACCCAACTGCACTGACGCTTTAGCTTTTCCTGAAGAATTTGGAGATAATCCTCCTTCATTCTTGCATTTACTCTCTCTAGAGCAGCAGATCCCCTGGCAGCAAAACAGCCCTTCAGTATAATACTGTCACCGCCATGCTTGGCAGTTGGTATGGTGCTCTTGTTGTTAAAGGCCTCACCTTCTCTCCTCCAAACATATTGGTGCTCATTGTGGCCAAACAACTACATTTTTGTTTCCTCTGACCACAGAGTTTTCCTCCAGAAGCTTTTTTCTTTGTCCATGTGATCAGCAGCAAACTTGATTCGAGCTTTAAGGTGCATCGTCCGGAGCAAGGGCTTCTTTCTTGCATGGCAGTCTCTCAGCTCAAGTTGATGTCAAACATTCTCGACTGTGGACTGTGACACCTGTCTTCCAGTAGCTTCTTATTCATTGCAGACTTGCTTTTCAGTGGTTTTTGGTTGACTCTTGACCATCTTGACCAGTTTTCTCTCAGCAGCTGGTGATAGTTTGTGTTTGCGCGATCTTCCTGATCGTGGCAATGACACAACTGCAAATAAGGCAAATTTGATTCACACAACTTTCTATAATCACCAAAATTGATCGTTCAAGTTACTGTATGTATATTTTTGATCCAGCAGATTTGGTCACATTTTCAGAAAACTTATAATAAATTCATTACTGAACCAAACTTCATGAATGTTTTTGTGACAAAGTAGTTTGTGTTCCACTCGTTCCATCACAGAAAAACGAGAGCTGTAGAAATCATTGGAACTAAAGACTGCCATGATATACATATTCTTTTGACAACGACTGTACATGTAATAATTAAAATATAATGAAAACCTTCTCTCCCTCTGTCCGGTGCTACCTGCAGTGTTTTCTTGGTGGATCACGCCTGGACATACCGCGTGGAAGACGCTCGTCAGGCCCTGAATCAGCTACCTGGCCTGCTGCCTAGAATGGCCGCACTAATGGGGGTGGACTTCCACGGTGAGGCCCCTGATCCAGACACGGTGGAGCTGGTGATGGAGTGCATGTGGAAGTACAACCAGACTTACAGTCTCTCCCAGGGGGTATGTACGAAAACATGATCCACACTTTCTTTATTGTTTAGATGCATATCTCACTCTGTTGAGGTGCTCTCACAGCTGCTGGTATGTCCCTGGTTACTAAAGCCCCTCTCACACATGACACCTGACACATGGATACTTTAAGTTGCCTGTATGTGTTGACACACAAGACAATTTCCAGATGCTGCAGTAAATCAAACAAGATATCTGCACAGTCCTTCAGCCACCAAATATGAAAAACAGCAGTTATATTTCCCCAAGGACTATTTTGTTTCTTAATGATAAAAATTAAAATGAACAGTTCGAACACACTTAGGGGCAGCCTAGCTCTTTTTTTATGGAGTTTAAGCGCACTTGTATGTCAGTCTGTTTGGGCAAGAGCATCTGCTAAACTAATTTATTAGACACAAAAGTGGCCATAACCGGAAAAATGCATACATCCATACAGTGGTGGTCCTAGCTTTCATGACGCCCTGGGCGAACCTCACCTCCAACTTCAGCTTTGAAAAGCCATCCTGGCTAGTGGCAGAGTGTGCTCCAAAATGCAAGTGCCCCTGCATTTGCATTAAAATACAACATAAATGATCAATGCATGGATAGCACAATTAAATAAACATGTTTTTAAGCATAATTCATCCAACTTCTAGAATAGGAAACAAATGAATAACACAACCTCCTCGGTTAATGGTTAATTATATACATGACACACTCCAAATGACTCAGAAAGCTATATCACAAAATATCAGTGCAATATATGTCTTTTGAATTAGCTTACAGAATTGATAATTCACTTTACTGAGCAGCACAGGACCTAACGTGACGTTTACCAAACAATATGTGAGCTAGTCATCCTTGTGTTATTAGGGTGAAATTAATCAGATATAATGTTTGCTAGTCAGCTGGACTGAAAACGGATGCTGTCGTCATCTACTATTATAGCTAGCATAGCAAGCAGCTAACAGACATACGAGTTAGCCTGTGATTAACACCATTTAATTTCATTACATGTATGATCATACTCATGAAGAGTAGATGACATGGCTCAACACCTTTATCTTTTGCTCGTTTCTCATCTTCTTCACCTGATGGCTTTGACTTCTTCTTATGCATTTGTTTATTTGACACTCGGAAATCATCACATCATCTCCCAACGCCGTCAACCGAGAGTTCAGACTAAACCAATTCACCTCGTTTTGTAATATATTTCACTATTTAACCAAACCCCGAAAAATATATGTGAAACTATAGGCTTTTATTCACAATATTATTATGACTGAAATGTGCTTTATGTGGAAGGAATTAGTGATATGATTGACTTTATCCTGCATATTTCATTAGTTGTGCACTATTAGATGAATCCCCCGCTCCAGTGGGTGAATCTATACCCCGCCCCGCTCCCCCTTCCTCGTCTCCCACAGACTCTGTGTGAGACTCTAAACAACAGACGCACCTTTATAAAACAGAGGGCGCCCAGCCGCCCGCTCCCCACACGTTAACATGACATTATTGACTTGACGTGTAAATGAGCAATACAAAAACCGGAGGAAATGAATGCAAACAAATAAAAGAATAATAATATACTTTTTTTTTTTTTTTGGCGGGCGCTCATGCCGCCCCTCCATGAATGCCGTGCTGGGCGGCTGCCCATACTGCCCATATGAGAAACTGCCCCTGCATGCATACACGATCAGTCATGTCTCTGCCTTCCCCCACCTCACTCTTCTCCTCCTGTTGTGTTTTCTTGTGTAGTCTGCAGAGGAGAAGGTTCCGGTGTGGTATGTCATGGATGAGTTTGGCTCCCAGGTGCAGCACTCTGACCAGCCCAGCTGTGGCATGGCTCCCTTCTTCTACATCCAGGGCCAGCTGCCCTACTCTGTCCTCTGGCTTCTGCACAACCTGCAGGAAGGAGGTGAATGCACACACACACACACACACACACACACACACACACACACACGCGCACTCACACTCACACTCACACACACACACACACACATGCTCTCTGTGTCCTCATCTGATTGTACTAGAAACTGCTGGGTTATCAAATATGTTATTTTACCTTAAAATACGGCCTGATGTCCCTCTAGATTTTCATAATCTACTTTTTTTTCAGCCACTGATAAATCAGGAAGTGCTGAAATGATAACAGTTTGTAATTTATAAGCCTTTCAACCTGGAATACAGCAGCATTAGCATTATCCCAATATTCTAGCTCACTACCCTGACATTACATCAGAGGAAAAGGACTGCCATGTGAACATGGTATATTGGGTACATTCCATTTCTCTAAGTTGCATCCACATTTCCCTCACTTGTGTCTTTACCTTGCGTCTTAGTCCCTCCCACCGAGGATTTGTTGAGAGGTGTGAAGAAACCATGTGAGGGGAGAGGAGATGAGGAAATATGTTTTAAGAGAAATGAGATCTCCTTTCCCTCTGATGAGTTTAATGACTTTTTTTGCCGATTTGACTCCAGAGACTTCTCACAGGAGAAGAAAACAGCTATGGATGGTGTACCCGAATCAGGCCCTGGAGTAATCACTATTGACCAGCATGCTGTGGAGAGACTTTTTTCAGACATCTTTCCCAGAAAGGCCTCTGGTCCAGATGGCATCTCTGGGCGCCTACTGAGGTCCTGTAGCAAAGAACTGACAGAAGCCTAGTGTCCCATCTTCCAGAAATCACTGGACAGTCATGTTGTCCCCTCTACTTGGAAAAGTTCTGTTATCATTCCTGTGCCTAAAAAAGCAAGCTGTAAGGAGAATAATGACTACTGTCCTGTTGCACTAACTTCATTGGTAATGAAGTGCTTTGCGAAAATTATGATCAGCTTCTTGAAGGCAGAGGTTGGTGGTTTTTTTAGATCCCTTTCAGTGCAACAGAAGTACTGAAGATGCCATTTTAGCTGTGACCCATGTTATCAACAAACACTTGGAGGATTCTATCTCATTTACACATCTTTTATTTGTTGATTTTAGTTCAGCTTTTAATAAGTTGCAGCCACATCTTTTCATTAGTAGATTAATTGATTTTAATGTTCATCCTTTTATTATTAAATGGTACTTTTTGTTTTTAACAAATTGTAGACAGCGGGTCAGCGTTAATGGAACTCTATCTGAAACTAAAACTCTGAACACAGGTGCACCACAGGGATGCGTGAGCACACCGGTTCTGTTCACTCTGTATACAGATGCATGTAGAAGTTTTTATACAAACAATCGCATCATCAAGTTTTCAGACGACACTGCAATTCTATCACAGAATCATGACATATCTGACTACTTTTTGGAAATTCAGAGGTTTGTTGTGTGGTGTGAAGATAACTACCCTATCATGAATGTGAATAAGACTGAGGAAATGGTGTTCGACCCTCGAGGAGTGGGTGACCATAGGCCCGTGATCATCAACAACCAAGCCATTGCCCAGGTGCAGTCATAAATATCTGGGTGTCTTTATTGACAACGCACTTACCTGGAGCACATACGTTGATAGCCTCTGTTGCAGACTACAGCAACGGTTGCATTTCCTACGTCGTCTGAGGATTCATGGTGTTGATCAAAGATTTATGGTGATTTTTTACAAAGCAGTCTTAGAAAGTCTGATTAGGTATAGTATCACAGCTTGGTTTGGCAACCCCTCTGTGCAGCTAAACTGTTTCGTATAATTCATGCGGCTGGAAAAATCTTTAGTATTAAAGAGCACTTCTCCATTCAGAGTATTTATGAACAGGCCACTTTGCAACAAGCAAATAAGATAATCAGCAATCCATCACATATCATGCACAGCGAGTATGAGCTGTTACCGTCGGGCAGAAGGTTTAGTTCCACACTGCAGACTGAACAGATTTAAAAACTCTTTTGTGCCTGTGTCTATTCAGCTGGTTAATGGGGTCAGATAGGACCAGAGCTCAGATGACTTGCATTTGGTTGTAGGGTACAGGTTAGTATTTTTAGTTATTTTATTGTATTTTTTGTAGAATTGTATAATTTATTTATCGTGTCTCTTTCACTTCTCGCCACCTTGCAGCATATGATGATATTTTCTGTGGGTTACCGTGTTGTAGGGGTGTCACGATTCTCCAAATCTTGGATTCGATTACATTTTCGATTCTAAGGTCTTGGTTCGATTCGATTCTCGATTTTTACATGTATTTCTTTTATGCCATTTTAGACTAGACTTTTATGCAATATAATATCTGACCTTTGTTCACAATGAACCACACTACACTGTCAAATTTAAAACATTTATTAATAACATAATGTAACAATAACATATCTTCAGTCAATTGGAAACTTAAACAAATTAACCTGCCATCTAGTTTCTCTTTTGTAACTGCAGTCTTCTTCACAGAAGATGACATTCAAGTTCACAACAAAACAAACAAAAAAATAAAACCATAGTCCATAGTCTTCTCTGAACAATTTAGTTGTAAATATACCACACAGATAATTGTTGTAAGAGTGGCATAGCCCCTTTCAGGAATAGGGCGGTGCGTGAGGTGTGTGCGTAAGGTGCGGACAGTGAATGAAGGAGAGAGAAAGGAGTCGCAGTAGTAGCGACAGCAATAAAGCGTACAATATAGGCTGCAGTTTGGCTGTGAATAAAGGCGACGGCTCAAGATACAGCAAAGCTCCCTGATATTACTTCTCGACCAGCTTAACACATGAAAGGGGGTTCACCCCGAAGGTAAACAGAAACTTCGGCCCTGGAGGAAATCATCTCCCCCGTGCTTCCTGACCACGGTCCGGGAGCCGAACTGGAATGGTGTAACACCATGCTATCGTTTGACTGGCTGTAGCTAATTGCTACTGGCTTAGCTAGTAGCTAAGTTAGAGGAGGTTGACTCGCAGCACTTCAACACGTGTGTGTTTTTTCCGTTTGGCAAGCCAACCGGACGTGACATGGGGGCGTGGCAGCATCGACGATTCCTTTTTTTAATTCGAAGTTCGAGATTGTGACTTAATTTCGGTCGATTTCGATTTAAAATCGAAATCGTGACACCCTTAGTTGTGTTGTGTTGTATTGTTTGTTCTGTGTTGTGGCTGCAGCATGGGCGAATGGCCCAGAACAAATTTCTCACTTGTGAGACAATAAAGGTAATCTTGAATCTTGAATCTTGAAGCATCATCTGAAGCAACGTCCATTTCTGATGGCGGCTGAGAGCTGATCCAGCAGCCTCAACAGCTGTAGAAACTTTTAATGAATTTGTCTGCATACAGTCCCTTGCCAGAAATGCCATTATCTAAGTCGTGCCTCTCACTTGTGTGTCTAGGCTGCAGCGGCACTTCATCTAGAGATTCAGAGTCTCACCTATTTTTACCTGTGCACCCTAGTTTTTCTTTCTCTACCTCTTGTTCCCCCTCCCACATTCTCGCTCTTTCAACTGGTGTAAAGGAAAATCAAGTCATCATAGTTATTTAATATCAAAGGCAAACTCCATGTAAACAGGCAGGCAGAAGACCTGTGCTGCAGCAGCAACGCTGTTTAAAACAGACCATGAATAGAAAAGTGTCACTAATAAATTAAGAAAGTTGTTTGTGCTCCTTTTTTCACCTACTATCAAACTGACATATTTTAACTAAATTGCTGAATCAGATAACAAACACATAAAACCTGGTGATACACTTGAGTTGAATCTGTTATCTGTCTTCATTACAGTATGAGACTTCATATTTGTTGCAATGTATAAGATCAGCGTGATCCGCTGCAGCATTTAATCAAAAACTAAGGTGGAGTGTCATCTGGTAAAAAGACTTCTGTGAAGGCTGCTCTCTTGTGTCCTCAGACATAGGTCCTCAGTCCTTGATCCTCACTTCCCTGAGCACAAATGAGAGTTTTAGCACAGCCTGCAAGATGGTGGAACGACTTCCGGTTCAAGCAAGGATTGAGGAGCGAGGACATGACAAATAAGAGAAATGAAACGTACCCCTTGTATCCACTAATTACGCTTGGATTTCCTAAACCCTCACTTGGAGATATCACCTACAAATGACATATCAGATGACTGATATCATAATGCAGCTGGGACAAAAATTTAGATGGCAACACTTAATAAGCGGATGCAATGGATATGGCTATCTTAGGAGGCAGGTTATGGTGATATAATAATGCTACTCTCATTTCTTAATCACACCATAATCAAACCTCTCTGCATAGAATCTGCACACTGATCTCCTCTGCAATCCTCAGATGGTCCTCTCCCGATTATTCACTGTAAACTGTCAGTTAGGAGCAGGCAGGTCACTTTAACTTTAGTTGGGAAACATGTCCCTACATGATTTGAGAGAGCAGGCAAAGCGTCTATGTCTGAGATGTCTGTAGCATATGCTATCTGTTGTAAACGTATAATATTTTTCTGTGCTATTGATCTAACTGATAAGCACAACATGATTATTGATTAACTATTATTATTATTGTTATTAACTAACTAATTCTACCCCAGTGACTACTAGTTTACTCTACAACTGTCAAAGTCTGACAGTCTGACACCAATGATTCAATTGCAAACACTACTGACTATAATAACCATCACTCTTCATGGTAGTAATTACTTGTGCAGATATAGTGCAATACATGTCATTTTAGTGATGACATGAGAACTGTACCATGCTCTCATTTTTTCCAGTGTAAGGCTTGTTGAGTTTATTTTTCATTCGTCAAAGTGAAGATTAAGCTGTGACATGCAGCTGGAGAGCCTTTTGTCTAAGAAGGTGGAGACATAAAATAGGTGTTTATTAAAATGTAACTCTAATGTATGTATCTGTAATCAATCAAATCAACATTTATAGAATTGCTAAATTTACCTTGTCAAGCTGTTACCCAAGAGTAGTGGTTACTAATAAAGTGTATGATCTGCAATTTAAGATCTGTAGGTAAAGCCAACACAATCTACTATATCCCAAGAGAGCCATTTCGGTGTTAAAAGAAAGAACAGGTGACAGGACCAGAACGTATGGAAAAGTCTTTGTTGAAGGTCATTAGTAATGCCAGAGAAAGAACTGGCTTGGTCATGACAGCCTGATTACTGTTAAGAAAAAGAAGTAATTGAGACAGGAGGCCTTATTGGATTAAAAATATAAATTATTAAAGGTGAGTCTGAGCTAAGGTTCCAACTGACAAAATAGCAGTATAAAAATGACATCCTGCACACTAAGAGATGAGTTGTTGTTTTGCATGCTTTAGAAGGCTGTGCCTGGGACAGCTCGGTTTGTTTCTGTGCAGTCATTTTGTTGCAAATAAACCTGCAATGAGCGAAGATCAGTTATCTCTGGTGCCTTTGTTGAATCCTTGTCACTTTATTTCCCTTCCTTCCAAATTGAGGCCGTTGTTTGGCCTCACACAGTCAGCCTTATCTATTACTTAAATCGCCCAGTGAGTGTTATCCATTAAGTAATAGTGTAAATTATTCTACTGAATGATGACTCCATGCCAGAAGAAAATCCACCACATTCCTTGTTAACAAACAATGAAATGCTTCTTAAACCATTTATTAAATAATTGTTTATAATAAAGTTGCAACTGATGTTTATAAAACCTTTACAATTGCTTCATAAATGGTTTATAAATTATTTCATTGTTTGTGAACAGTGAAATATAGTTAATTTAGTTTATTTAACTGTAAATGTACCATTTATTGATAATATATATGATAAAGTGATACCATTTCCTCCTTTTAGATAGTTACTGAGCAGTCCTAACTTCATATTAGAGAGGTGTTTTTAAAGATTTTGGGTGTGGAGCTGAAAGCTGCACACAGAAGGGGATTAGAAAGAATTGAGAGATTTCTACACAGCAAATTTGTATATTTTATTATTTCCACAGATGAAGTAACTCGAGATTACACATATGGTGAGACAAACCCCCTGGTGAGGAGATGCCGTCTGTTACCATGGATACCTGCTGATCTAGAAGAGGTCAGCAGTGTCACGACTGAACCATCGGACTCATACTATGAGGTGAGGACTATTATATTGTTTTATCAAATATGACACAGATTTGTTCACCTGTTTAACTGTCATTTGCAGGCTTGATCTGATATGTAGATGGGCAACGTGTTATAGCAAAGAAAGAAGAAATTTAATAAGAATTCACGCAATGGCTATAAGACAGCCAATAATAAGCTTGGGCAAGGTGCGTAGCAAGAAATGTGTCTGCAAAGGCATGCCTTTCTTCCCTGTGAGCCTATACCGTCACAGACAGCATGTGTAACATATGCATATCATAACAGTCTTCAGTTCCAATGAGTTCTACATCCCTCATTTTTGTGTGATGGAATGAGTGGAACACAAACTACTTTGTCACAAAAAACATTCATGAAGTTTTGTTTAATAATGAATTTATTATAGGTCTTCTGAAAATGTGACCAAACCTGCTGGCTCAAAAATATACATACAGAATTTCTGATATTCGGTTAAAAGTCCCTTGGCCTTTTTCACCTCAATTAGGTGCTTTTGATTAACCATCCACAATCTTCTGGTAGTCCCCTGGCTGGCATCTTTACATGAGTATGTTAACTTTGACCACAACTGTATATTTAGCCACATCAGTGGCTATCAGTGTCACAAAATTGACATTTTGTTGCAACAAACAGAAAACTGGTGGAGAGAAACTTTTGATACTTTGTTCAGGTAAAAAATGATTTATCATTATTAAGTTGATTACTGTAAATATTTATCTAATTAAATTAAAACATGTAGGTTTCTGGAATGTTCAGGACAAATTTGAAAAATTAGTGATTGGTGATGCTTAGAATACAAATGCAAACAAAAAATTTCATAGCTTAAAAAAAATTGTAGTACAAACATTTTGACACGATTTCTTTTTTTGGTTTGTTTGTGAGAGAATCCATGAAGTTGGAAAAGTTCTGAATTCTGGGTGACCTGGCATGGAATGACCAACAGTTTAGCTAGTTTCATCAGTTCAGCTATATACACAGGCTGCTTAAAGACTCTACTTTTACTTGCATTTAAAACATATTTTTATGCCATTCTTAGTGCAGCACCTGTGTAGACACAATAGTAACTGATACAAAGGTGTGCTGCTGAAGGAAATTACTCATCACATAAATAGTCATATTTGAATATCTTTATTGCACATTAAATCATGTCACATTTTTATGATTGTGTGTCTTTCTGAATCTTGTACTATGTGACCTCTACCCAAGTAAATTATATCCTAATTACTACCCAATTAAGTGTTCAGTGTATGTGATTAAAAGTCCTTTTTTTTTTTTTGGCAGACACAAAGGTGCCTCTGAGAGAAGTAGTTTGTCTTGTGGAAATCTATTTCAGCTGAAAGGCCAGAGATCTATACACCAGTGTGTACTTGGTGAGTGTGACAAAGAAGTACAGAAACGGTCACACTTAATTTAATACAGTGATAACTCATAGAAAAGG
This sequence comes from Lagodon rhomboides, assembly GCA_039737535.1. Taxonomy (NCBI): domain Eukaryota; kingdom Metazoa; phylum Chordata; class Actinopteri; order Spariformes; family Sparidae; genus Lagodon; species Lagodon rhomboides. Next base: position 21,377,740 of record CM077805.1, read on the forward strand.
GAGAGCTAGGGAGGAATATGAAATGGCGTTGAGCAAAATTACAGCACCTGCTTTGAACTGATAAATGTCCTGAGAACGGAATGTTTGTCTAACTCATTTTTATCACACATAAATGAAACATACTGCATCAGGTACACTGGCTCACTTCAGGTCAGATCAGCACTTACACAAGTTCACATAAAGTAATGATATGTAAGGTGATAAGGTAATGATACTGTATAAGGTAATCATAAATGTTGTTGCTACACTTTTGGGAATACTTCATTTTACATGTTTGCAGCAGGTTAATAATAGATAATAAATGTGAAATTTATCTAAAATGACCTCAAAATATATTACCTCTCAATTTATTGTGACGATATTTGATAATATTATTCTGCTTTTTTCCCGATAAGCAGTTGGTAAATAGCTGGTTATTTCTTCAATACATTTCCAGGAAACTTCCAACTGGTTTCTGCTTCAACCTTTCTGTGTAACTTCCTCTCAACAAGCCACTAAATTGGAGTGATTTGTTACAGATTGATACATTTCCAACTAATTTCTGTAGGTCTAGCGTCTGCACATTTTGATCACTTTCTTTATATTTTCAGCAGATGTGTCCAACTTTGGGACAAATTTTCTAAATGTCAAATTTATGTTTAAAGGAACAGTTCACCCAAAAATGAAAAATCAGTCATTATCTACTCCACCAAATATTTCTGGAGCAAAAAAGTTTTGCATATAACATAAAATGCTCCATCCAGCTCCTCTGGCTTAATCAAAGTCTCCAGAGGCCCAAGATCCCAAATTAATTTGAAAAAAAGTTGTTATTTTGTACTTTGCATTACCCCCAACTCCATAGTATATATAAAAAATCTAAAAAAACGTTTGACTTGAACCAGCAACCTTGGAATCCCCAAGCCAAGTCCCTACGTACTGAGCTATTGCCGCCCCACATGTTTGTACTTCATATTTAAAGAGGGTTTCCTTGTCAAAGTTGACCAAACCTTACATTTTACATCGAAGGTTACATTGGCACTGTATTAGTGTTGAGCAAACAAACAGATTGAATTTAAATTTTAAAGATATGTTATATGTATCAATAACATGTATCCTTGATGCTTGCGATGTGTTATACTGTCCAAAATTTAGCAGTAGAAACCCTGTCAGCACTCACTTTACTCTTTGACTGTCCTTAAAGCTCAGAAATCATTCCTCATCCACAAGCATTTAAACAAATCGGTCATACCATATTGAAATAAATACCTTCAAGAGATGTTTCTTTTCATGTAACAAGCACAACCCCGATTCACATTTTACTTTAAAAAATGTACTCCTCATACATGGATAATTTCATGTTTCAGTGGGGGGATTTTCTCACGAAGTGTGACTGATAACAGAAACTGTTTGGCCTTCACTGTCCACTGTCTGTTTCCTCTAGAACATTGCACGGGAAAACAAGGAGCAGCTTCCTGTAGAAATCGAAGCCTACACTGTGCCCGAGGACAAAATCCTCAAGTAAGTGTATCATCTCAGCAGCACAACATTGGGGATCTAAAGCAATGAACAGCTATTGTACAAAATACTGAAGTGACAAAATGTTTTTGTGAAAAATCACTGAGCTGATGCTGACTTCCTTTATTAAATGTGTACAGTTGGATTGCTATGATGATGATAATGGGCTGAAAAAATATATATATTATTTTGGTCCAGCAAAATGGGCAAGATATCAGGGAAAAAGTCATGTTTATACTGTTTGAGGTCACCCAGAACCAAATGTACTCCCAAGCATATTTTCAGCGTTAAACGCACTTATTGTTACCAAGACCCTAAATGAACAGTTCACCCTAAAATAACAGGTCTTTCACAATCTGAATGCAAATCAAACAATGACTTGCTTAGAGGAACAAATTAACATGGCCTCTCTAATCACCAACTATTGTTGTAACACTTATCTCTGGACTTTTTTATGTTAGTATGTCTAACAGCCCGGTTACCAGGAATTGTATGGTGGCGTGGGATTTACTGTACTTTACTTAAGCAATATTACCCAAGAGGGTGTGCTTTAACGTCATTTGAGCACGACAGTGATGCGCAAGCAGCACTGAAGCACTGAAGTGCTCAAATGACGTTAAAGCACACCCTCGAGGGTTTGATTGATTCACAATCACTTGTGCTTCCTAAATGGACGGATTGGTGTCCCTGAAGTTTAACTGACTTGGTGTTATACTGTGACCATAAAGTGTTCATTTAATTTTTTTAGCAGTGAAGTTTGTACAACACAAGATATAACATATTGAGATCCCAAACTGATTTGAAAAAAACACTATTTACATCCTTTTTTAAGCTGAAATCTTCACTGTAGCATTAGTGTGTACCCTGTTTGAGCTGGGTCCACACATCAAAAACGAATAACATCTAGTAAAATCAATCTGATATCTTGGGGCTTCTGGAGACTTGGGTGACACTGGACGCGAACTATGGAGCCATTTAATGTATTTTTTCTTTTTCATTTTAAAAAGTCCTACGACACTTTCCATCAGCATGGAGGTAAGTAGGCGATGATGGTGACAATGATTATTTTTGCTTGAACTGTTCCTTTTTAAAAGGCTGGTGATCAGGGGACTTGACTCTTGCCTTGATGCCTACCCCATGGGAAGTAAACAAAGTTTTTATTATTATTATTATTAAATTGTTTTTATTGAATTTTAAATTCAAACCACACAGCATACAAGACATCACAAAATTATGCATCCATGGAATACAACATGTTTCAGACAGTACTAACACTATAAACATAAAAACACAAAAACATACAGACAAAACAAAAGATAACATAAGGATGGTCATCCCTTCATCTACAGAGTGTCACCCGCCATACATACAATTCAAACCAATCAAATCACTGTTCTATACCTGAGAATGGCTGCCATACTTTATAGAATTTCTGGACAGAGCCCCTGGTGGAGTATTTAAGCTTTTCCAATTTCAAATGTGCCATCACATCCCCGACCCATTGACGATGTGAAGGTGATTTGGCTGACTTCCAATTAAACAAAATGAGGCGACGAGCTAATAATGAAGAAAATCCTATTGCATCTGATTGAGGGACCGAAACTGCAGTCCCACCAGGGACCACTCCAAAAATTGCCGCCAGGGGGTTGGGACTGATCTCTTTATTACATATGGAGGAGAAGGTTTCAAAGATAGCGGACCAGAATTTGACAGTGATGAGCACGACCAAAACATATGGCAGAGAGTGGCTGGGGCTTGATGGCACCTGGAGCAGCTCGGGTCAACATCTGGATAGATCTCCGCCAGTCTGCTCTTGGAAAAATGTAATCTGTGCAACACCTTGAACTGGAGTAGACCATGTCTGATGCAGACAGAGGATGTGTGTATTCTTGTAATTGCCCGGTGCCATACATCATCGGGGGCCTCAGCCCCTATATCCTTACCCCATGCCTCCCTGATACGGTCCAATGATGGAGATGCCATCTCTCGAATATCATTATAGTTCATGCCCACCATCCCCTTCTGGCTTGGGTCTCCCTCCAACCACTCAACAAGCCGCCCGTCCGAACGCAGACGAGGAAAGGAGGTAAAATATTTCTTAACAAAATCCCGTACCTGCAGATATCTGAAAAAGTGTGAACGAGGGACCCCATATGCGTCTACCAGTTGATCAAAGGACATAAATACCCCTCCCTCAAACAAGTCTTTCACCCGTTTAATACCCTTTTCAGCCCACAGGTCAAAAGCTACATCAATAAGTGAAGGTGGGAAAAGGGCATTAGAAGTTAATGGTAGGTTGACTAGGGCCTGTTTATACTTAAAGTGTAATCTAAACTGTGCCCAGATACGGAGTGTGCCGCTGACTATGGGATTGTTTGTGAGGCGTTTTTTACTAAGTGGCAACGGAGCACATACTAGTGAGGACAATGAGACCGGCCGGGTGGAGTGTTGCTCCATACCCACCCACACCATCCCCCCCTCCGTAGGACTCAGCCATCCAGTATGACAACTTATGGATGTTAGCCGACCAGTAGTAGTGCATGAAATTTGGGAGCGCCAATCCACCATCTTCTTTCTGGCGTTCTAAAAATGCCTTCCTAATGCGAGGAGCGGTCTTGTTCCAAATGAAGGCTGAGATTAATTTGTCAAGCTCTTTGAAAAAGGATTTGGGGATGAATACCGGCACAGTTTGAAATAGAAATAGGAACCTGGGCATGATTGTCATCTTAACCGAATTAACCCTGCCAGCCAGCGATAGGGGTAGAGTGGACCAACGGGCAAGATCTTGCTGAGCCTTCTCAAGGGCAGGTTTAAAGTTTTGCTTAAATAAGTCACCATATGTTTTCGACACATTTACTCCCAAGTATGTGAAAGAGTCTGTGACTACCTTCAGTGAATATACCCCGAGTGACATTTTCCGGGCTAGGTCGTTAATAGGAAACAGCAGGCTCTTAGACAAATTAATTCTATACCCTGAGAATCTACCAAAATTCGAAATAGTGTCTAGTGCCCTTGGGATGGAAACATGGGGATCAGATAAGTACAGGATCATGTCATCAGCATAAAGTGACAGTTTGTGGACCTGGCCACCCCTTGTAATGCCTGCGAGGCCCGCGTCGCCCCTTAAAGTGACTGCAAGCGGCTCTATAGCGAGATCAAACAACAGGGGGCTCAGCCCGCAGCCCTGCCTGGTGCCCCTCCCTATCTTGAAGTAGCTGGAAATTACCTTATTGGTGCGAACCGAGGCCTGTGGTGAGGCATAGAGGACCTTGATCCATCTTTGAAAAGTAGGCCCGAACCCAAACCTTTCCAGCGTCCTGAAAAGGTACTTATATTGAATACAATCAAAAGCTTTATGGACATCGCTAGAGAGCAACACCTCTGCGGTGGGCGGGGCTTCAGAAGAATACATAATGTTGAACAGCCTACGTACATTACCAAAAAGCTGGCGCTCCAAAATGAAGCCTGATTGGTCAGGGTGCACCACTGTATGGATAACCAACTCCAGCCTGCTGGCTAAAGTCTTGGTCAGGATTTTATAATCGCAGCAGAGCAAACTGACCGGCCGATATGATTCACACTTCAGAGGGTCTTTTCCTTTTTTGAGAAGGACGGAAATTGTGGGATGCGTCATTGTAGGTGGGAGCGACCCCCGTTCCAGTGCCTCAATATAAACATCTCTTAAGATAGGGATTAGCTTAGAGGAGAACGTTTTGAAGAACTCTATTGGAAAACCGTCAGGCCCGGGGGCTTTGCCACTTCTCATCTTCCCAATAGCACGACCAATTTCAGCCAAGGAGATGGCTCTGTCCAACTCCAACCTGTCCTGATCACCTAGAGTTTGTAAATCCAGACCCTCGAAAAACTGATCCATGAGAATATCCTCACTCTCCTCAGAGGTGTAGAGTGACTCGTAAAACTCCTTAAATTTCCTGTTAATGCATTTCTGATCAGTGGTTATCCCCTCTGAAGTGTCAATTTCAGCTATAAATCCAGCCTCAGCAGACCGTCTTAGCTGGTGACAAAGCAGCTTGCTAGCCCGCTCACCATGTTCATAAAACTCCTGCCTGGATCTAAGATGAAGCTCTTCTGCCGCCCCAGAGGACAATAAGTCAAACTCAGTTTGCAATGAAACTCTCTCCTTGTAAAGGTCGGCGGATGGTGAGGCTGAGTGTCTTTGGTCAATGTCCTTCAAAAGAGAGGTCAATTCAGTAAGACGTGCGAAACGTCTCTTATTCAGACCAGCATTGTAAGCTATTATTTGGCCCCGCAAATATGCTTTCATGGCTTCCCAAAAAGTACAGTGACTTATGTCCGGACGTTTATTTGTTTCAATGAATAAATCTATTTGGGAGTTAATAAAGACAACAAATTCTTCATTAGCTAGAAGATGGGAGTTTAGGCGCCATATTCGTTGGGGAGGCTCATTGTTTGGAAAGCTTAATGCCATCGTTACTGGACCATGATCTGAAATAACAATGCTCTCACATTCGCTTGCCCTTAGGAAGGGAAGGAGCCTCCTGTCCAGCAGGAAATAGTCTATTCTACAATAAGATTGGTGTGCTGCTGAGAAGAAGCTATACTGCCTTGACCCTGGGTTTTTGTACCTCCATGCATCAATCACTCCGTATGTCTGGAGAAAAACATTGATAGTCTTTGCGGATTTACTCAGTGTTCCAGGTGACGTACTGGACCTGTCCAATAAGGGGCATAATACTGTATTTAAGTCTCCCCCTAGAATCAAACAGTAGCTGTTCAAATCTGGCAGCAGAGAAAATAAATCTCTAAAAAAATTTGCATTATCCCAATTGGGAGCATAAACGCATGCGAGTATCACCGGTACATTAAACAGGTGTCCCTGGACAATAATGTAGCGGCCATCACTACCCGATATCACTTTTGATTGTACAAACCGCACATTTCTATGTATAAGGATGGCAGTGCCACGGAATTTAGCATTAAATTTAGAGTGAAATACCTGGGAAAAACCTCCTCTTTTCAGCATGTTATGATTCTTGTTAAGCAAGTGTGTTTCTGTGAGGAAGGCTACTTCTGTTTGCATCTTTGATAGATGCGCAAAAATCTTACTGCGTTTCACTGGATGGTTAAGCCCTTTGGTGTTCCAGGTCGCAAATTTGGAGACCGCCCCCCCAAGTGTATTAGAGTTAGGTACAGGCATACCTGGGTAAAAAGAAGTATGAAATTACCTCCGAGTCAAAGACCGCGCAGGCACAGATACAGAATCCTTCAATTGGCAGTGACACTCTGCAGAGACAACACATCGTTAAAGACGTGGACAAAAAACACCAAGGGAAAGGAAAACACAGAACACAAAACCTCCCCAAAATCCCCTGCTGGTCCCTCCCCAACTGAGAGACTGCATAAACCCAACCCCGAATTCTTTCAAACAACAAAGACATAATCAAAGCTTACCATATGAGACCAAGCCTCACCTCAACTTGTGCAAAATTCAAACATTAATATGTAAACCGGTTTTATCACTATATAACCTAAGATGACACAAATAAATGAATGAAAGAAAACCCCAAACTTTTAGAGTCTTAAAAGTGCAACAGTGTGACAGGCGTGTTATTGCAAAAAGCGAGAAAAATATATATATATATTATGAGCTGCCCGCAGTCATATACGAGCACAACCAGCCCAAACATGTCGCACTATCCATAAAGTCACATTTAACTTGCCTAACTGGCGCAAAAATTATATTGTCTGGGGTGTGTGAATGTCATGTTACGACTCGCCGTTATTTCTTGGGATTCAGAAACTTCTGTATGAACTCCTCTGCCTTCCCAGGATCCTTGAAGCTCGTGCAGACGCCATCCGATGTTGTTGTGATCTTTAATTCCGCAGGGTACCATAAGCCAAAGCGAACCCCCTCACAGGACCTGAGGAGGCTCCGTGCGTTGTTGAATTTGGACCGTAGCTTGGTAACAGCCTGCGTAAAATCTTGATACACGCGGATGTTGTCCCCATCGGCGGTGGTCATCTGCTTCTTCTGCCTGGCTAGCTTCAGAATCTCCTCTTTCTCCTGAAAGTAGTGACATCTGATGACAAAGGCTCTCGGGCGACTGTCGTCCTCATCCTCACTCGACCTCTGGCGTAGGGTGCGATGAGCCATATCCAAAGTGGGTAGCTTAGCGAGGTTGAGTGAGTCTTTCAAACACTGTGCCACATATTCCATGGGCCGCTTCCCGTCCTCCCTTGATGGTTTGATCCCAGTGACGCGGAGATTAAAACGACGTGATCTCTGTTCGTTTTCCTCATTTCGGGCTTTCTGGACCGCCAGCTCCTTCCGAACCTCTGCTAGCTCTTTTTCCAGAGTAGCGATTGCGTCGGAGTGGCCGTTCATCGCCGTCTCCACTTCCAGGAATTGCGACTCCAGGGCGCCCACCCTGGCCTTGGTGTTCTCATTGTCCTGCTTAATTCCGACTTTTATGGAGTCGACCTGTGCTTTAATCTCGGCCGACTGGCCCTCCATTCTGCTAAGGAACTCCGTCCTCAGCGCCGCGATAGCCTGGAGGACGGCATCTTGCTGTTCGGCCTTCGCAGACGGCGTGTTAGCAACCGTAGCCGTCTCCGAGCCCGGCTTGGTTCGTCTGGTAGCCGACTTTTGCTGGGATTTCAATGATTCAGCCATGTCAAAACTTGGAGTTCTCGGCGACTCTTTTATAATTTAGAACATTTCCGTGGGAAAAAACGGTGAAAATACAATATAATGCACAAAACAGCGAGGAGCTCAGCCTAGTACGTCCTCACATGGCGCTACCCCGGACACACCGTAAACAAAGTTTTTAATTCCCATTTTTAGACTTGTATTGAAGGTCTAACTGTGACTAAAAACATTTTAAAAAATGAAACAGAAAAAATGTTTTACACCACATGTATGAATTCAAACTCCACAATACACTGAGCTAAATACTTTCCAGAGTGTTACAAATGTCTGGTTAAATTCTAATAGATATAAGACAAAAGTGAAACATCAGCTCCAAATGAACATCAAAAAACAATTATCCAATTAATATAGGTATCATACAGAGATTTTTAAAAAAAGATTTCCAATAGATATGGAGAAAAGGTAGAATATCAGTTTCAAATGAACATCACAAACATACGTATCTACATATCCTGGGTGGTCAAATCTGTACAGTATTTCTAATCATTGTTTTTCTGACAGATCTGTTTACAAATGGAGACATTGCTTGGTAGTAGTGATGTTAGTTCCTCAAATGTCTGGTCAGTCTTAGTAGTGAGTGAGACGGTGAAATTAATCCTTCGCCCTCTTTCATTGAGTAGCTGGTTTTGAGCCCTCTGAAGGACCCCTGTGGCTCTGTGTCCTTTCACGCTGGAACCCAGGCGTAAGCTTTTAGGAAGTATCCTGTGTTGCCTGCATCTCAAGTTGAAGCGCAGGTGGTTGCTGTAATCAGCCAGCTTCCCTTTCATACACCCGTACCAGTTGAAGGGCATTCTTCCCAAAATGGTAGGAATATTAGGGTGTTCAACTTTTAGAAAGTCAAAAAAAAAAGTATATGCACTTGTATGTTCATATCGTTAGCACTTTAATCATAGCACTTATGCACTTAAAGTATCCTTGATAGATAGCAGCTACGATCCTCAGATTCAAACATACTTTATTAATCCCTGTGGGGAAATTGTTTTTGTTCCAGATGCTCCGTGCAAAGTACAAAAACAATAGACAATAAAATGATAAAGTAGACAATCTAATACTATACTTGGAGTAGTCACTGAACACTTTAGATTGTCTACTTTATCATTTTATTGTCTATTGTTTTTATTGTCACATTTCTATTTGTACTTTACACGGAGCATCTGGAACAAAAACAATTTCCCCACAGGGATTAATAAAGTATGTTTGAATCTGAGGATCGTAGCTGCTATCTATCAAGGATACTTTAAGTGCATAAGTGCTATGATTAAAGTGCTAACGATATGAACATACAAGTGCATATACTTTTTTTTTTGACTTTCTAAAAGTTGAACACCCTAATATTCCTACCATTTTGGGAAGAATGCCCTTCAACTGGTACGGGATTGTCAGCGCCGCCGCAGAATGCATATAGCAATCAGGGCTGTTTTGTTTGTTTATTACCCCATGGACCAATAGGCTAGAGGTCAATGAATTTTTCCATTTAAGTGTACTTAAATTTCTAAAAAATAATCTGACCAATTCAAGGACCCCTCCACACGTGGGGCCCCTAGGCTGCAGCTAGGCCGCATCCGTTTGGATGCGGGGATCCTCCGCCAATTCCCCGCCTCCATTGAATCTGTCAGAGGCGGCGATGGGTGAAATTTCGCTCCGGTGCTGATGGAGATAGGGGAGACCGGGGATGGTTGTAACACTTTTTGTCTCAGCTCCTATTACTTGCAGAGTGTTCATGGTTGGACTCTCAAATTTTGACACAAAGTACCCTCATTTGTCCTCTACAAATAGAAATGCCTCCAACTCCTCCAACTATATCACAGGAATAATTATTTAATGTCAAATGCAAGGAGTGCCGCTGTTACAACCTACCCCACTACCGGGGTAGGTTGTAACACAACCCGGGGTAAATTGTAACAATAAGATTAAAGAACTAAAAACTGAGACCACATCACAAAATATGCCTCCATATGAATTTATTGTGCATGTGCTAACACTCAAACATCTTTCAGTGATTTACTAAGACCAAAAAGAACTTATCACTGATGGGTAAATGAAAAACATCCTCGGTGGCATTGATCCTAATACTCAAAGAACATTATTTGAAAAAATATTCAATAATACATATGAATGGACTACTCATGAGAACAGAAAACTGCAGTGGGAGGTCAAAAACAGCTAAATAATTCAAGGAAAATGTTTGCCACTTCAAGAAACAACAACCATGCACACAAATGATAAAACGTGGATGTGAGTGTGTTTATCTGTATGTGCTTTGAGTACATGTGCAGACACACCCCTATTCGTTTTCCGCACCCAGTGTCTTGGCATACTTAAAAGAGGGAGTAGGATAGAGAAAATATATGAGATGCCCTTACGGGGATGGTTGTAACATTTTTTTGGAAAGTGTTACAACCCTCCCCACCCCTATCTGCCATTGTTTAGCTAGCTGTACTAGCATGATAGCTTAAAATTAGTGTTGATGAAATGACTCATATTTTAGCTTAGAACCTACTCTTCAATCCAATATAAGTTTAATAATTCAAACTTCAACAGTGTCAGTACTAACCAAAATGTAAACTTTGTACAAAAAATTAGTTTTGTACGTCTTTCACCGGCAAAAAAATTTTACTCACCGTTTGTGTCGAAAAAAATCACTGCGACTGTAAAATTTGAGTGAAAGATGAACAGACACAGCTTTCCTCAGATCATGTGTATAATGACTGACTTATCAAGGTAACCACATATTATTCATACAAACGCCAGTATGACAATGCATACAATTCTCCTGCTGAATATCTACAAAACTGAAATATGACTATACTGGAATATTACCATAGTAAATGTACATCGAGACATCTATTATGTCACCCAGCACTTAATTAACCAACTTTGAATACCATTGATAAAGTAAACATAACATGTGAGATACACAAATAATGTTACAGCATTTCACAAAGTACACTGTACCTTAGCTTACTTCTAAAATACTGATAACATAGTGCAATTCACCATTTACAGCAGTACATTCGCTCAATAACATTCAACCAACTTAAATATAGAATAGCCGACACACTACAACACTAGTCACATAGTTTTTCCAAGGCCATGAGGTACCACTGTTCCACAGACGACTTATGGTAGCATTAGCATTGCAGGAGGTTAACTTAGCTAGCTTAATCATCGTCAGGCAAACAACTCAATAACTTCATAATACACGGACATATTGTATCACCAATAGTTTCCTGAGCACTTATACACATTCACCTAACACTTGTAAATGTCAACCGTTATTATGAGGAATTCATACCTGAAAAGGGAGTATTTGAGTGAAAGATGAACGGACACAGCTTTCCTCAGATCATGTGTATAATGACTGACGGGAGGAAGCAAGGTGTTTCTTCACGTCACTCAAAAGTGCTACACTCCCTCTACTGGATCCCACCGGTAACTACTACTGTTTTTACTACTGCTGGTGAATGAATGGCTTTTTATATATAACATAAGAAAACACAAAAATACTGTTCTCCAACTGCTGCAACTGACAGTAAACATTATAAACATAAGGTATCACATAACATGAAAATACTCAAATATCAAAATATGACAAATTAGATGTTACTCTGCTTCTTCAGCTGAATTGCTGGTAAAACACACGACCGTCAGCCCTCCCGACCAAGACTTCAGTGAACTTTCCCCCAGAAAACAGTCTCCCTCCCCGCGAGTGACAGAGTCAGACAGCGTCCAGTTTACTGATAGTGATTATTTATGTAATTTAGAGCAAAAACTGTAACTTTGACACTTTCCAGGATGTTTGATGAGTCAGGATCTCAATCACTACACATTATAACAGCATCCATACAATTATAAACTGTCACTGTCACAAAACACACCGACGTCATCATCATGACATGTAGCCTACTGTCATTTGTAAGAATGAGACTCATTTTGTGAGTCTCAATCTGTCAATTTTTTTTTCAAAAATATCACCAGTAGTCACCATTTAAAGGGTTATTTATCAAAATTTTCTTCTGGGGGGGGCTTGTCCCCGGACCCCCCAAGCATTGCTAGGTTACCGACTCAGAGCACCGCTGCTACAAAAAAATCTAGGGGAAACACTGTAGCCACAATATGCTAGCCTCCGCTAATCCCTCCGTGAGTGCATCACCTGTTGCTGCAAAGAGTGCACAAGACGCCGGCAATCCTGCTAATATTACTTGGAGCTCGGATCCTGCGTGCTGGGAGAAAATGTGAATGAGAAAATAAATGTGTGCTAACTGGAGTGTGTGTGGATGAAGTATGCCAAATATTCTCCTGCATTGTTACACATGGTGCAAAGTAAAACATTTTCCTAGGGGCCCATGACTACCTTAATCCTCTTCTGGCTGCAGGTGGTTCAGCTCACATCATGTGACAAAGTTGTCCACCACAGCCCTGTATATAGCCTCCTCACCCTTGCTGATACATGTAACGACAGCAGAGTCATCAGAAAACTTCTGAAGATGTCAAGACTCTGTCTGGTAGCTGAAGTCCATGGTGTAAAGGGTGAAGAGGAAAGGAGAGAGGACAGTCCCTTGTGGGGCCCCGGTGTTGCTGACCACTGCATCTGAACTGGAGGGGATCCAGGTGCGGCCTTACCATAGGCCTGAGCTGCTCCAGGATGAGTCTTTCCAGGGTGTTCATGATATGTGATGTCAATGCCACCAGTAGGTAGTCCCAGAAACCATTGGGCTACAGCGTCTTTGGCACTGGAACAAGCCAGGACGTCTTCCATATCACAGGGACCTTCTGGAGGCTCAGGCTCTTGTTGAAGACACGGTGAAGCACTCCACAGAGCTGTTCGGCGCAGGTTCTGAGAACCCGTGGGCTGACACCATCAGGACCTGCAGCCTTAACGGCGGGGAGTTTGCTCAGAGACACGAGACAACAAAACAAGACAATGAGCCAGCAATAACTCTCCACACAAGTATGTTTGGAGAGGACGTAGCTTAATAATGGTAACAGGGTAAAAAAAAAAAAAAACAACTGTTGAAAACAAAGTTAAAGTAAGCAAGATGAGGGCTTGACAATTGTTTTTATTTTTCTTTTTACTCTATCGACGGTGATATGTCATGGTCAAATGTACTTATTGTAAGTCGCTTTGGACAAAAGCACCTGCTAAATGCCCTAAATGTAAATGTTCTTTTTCAGAAATTTTACCATTCTGTAATAAATTCTCAAGGGTGTCATGAACAATATTTCTAAAAGACTGGGTTTGGTCCCGAAGGAGTTCATCATAAAAAGTCTCATCAGAAAGTTGTTTTAGACATTTATTGACATAGTCAACTTCATTCATGACCACAGTATGGCCTCCTTTTGGACTTGTATATTAAGGTGTTTATGATGTTCATTTGAAGCTGATGTTTTACCCCTGTTGCATATCTATTTGAAATCTTTTTTTAAAAAAGTCTCTGTAAGGTACCTCTATTTATTGGATGTTTGGTTAAAGGTGTTTATGGTGTTCATTTGTCATGTTTGACTTTTGTCTTATATCTATTATTATCTAACCAGATATGTGTAACACTTTGGAAAGTATTTAACCCAAAGTAGTGTGGAGTTTGAATCCTCACATGTGGTGTAAAACATTTTTTCTTTTTACTTTAGAAATAGTTTGATCGACTGTATCCTGTCGCTGTCTATTTTCAATGTTTTAGTCACAGAAGGCTTCCTGATTGTTTGTTTGTTCTCACCCTACTGTTGAAGGTGGATTGTCTGATCACTCTCTGATCTGCCTGTATTTCAGTATGGCATGATCGAATTCAAGAAAACTGAACATTCCTGAATCATTTGGTCACATACATTTGTATTCTTGGTGTGTTTTCCTCCAAAGTTCAGCAGGGATATCCTTCATCACCGTAGCCAAGTTGGCCGGCTTCAACTCGATCAGCTGATCCCTGTTTTTGTGTTTGAGAAATTTTTTTGGTAGCCCTGTAGGAGGGAGAAGCCATTTTCTTTAACCCTTTTTCTCCCGTTTTTGAGTTAGGAAAGAGTTTGTCTTTTTGTTAATATTTTTTGATTTGCATAGGGAAGGTAGGGATATAGATTATTTTGTTTGTTGTTTTGGCTTTTTTCCCCTCTGAAGCTAAATAAAAGGCTACTCTAAATATAAAATTCCTGTTCACACTGGCCATCTTGGGAGTGGGAAGAATGGGGGGAAGCACATCCTGTTATGTCTGTGATTCCCCCAGACCAGGGGCGTAACAGTTTGTTTGTTTGTTTCTGTCTTTTTATCTTTTCATTGTCCTGTGCTTTGCTTTCAGGGTTTACGCCGAAATGTCCCAAGTCACAAACAACCTAAAACATCCACGGTTCCAGTTGACAGAGAATAAGGAGGAGGCTGATATCATGTGGATGTACAGTCACATCAAAGACTACAGGTAAACACTGACTGGTTGATTCCACCTGGCCCGGCTACATTCTGGCCATTCTAGTCAACGCCTAGGATTGATGATATCAGCATTGTTTCCTACACGATTTCATGAGTCCTTGGTTGGGGGCCTTAGACCTGTAGGGGGGTTTGTAAAGATTTTGCACAATTTAAAGTTAAATGCATCAATCTGGTTAATGGTTAACAACAGATAAGGATGACAATATTCATTGGTTGTATAGGTGGGGTGGTGCTGTGATTTAGACTTAGCCCCCCTTCGTTGGTGGACGGGCTGGTCCCAGCCCCTTGGCAACACGATTCTCTTCAGGTGGTCAGCACCCTGTGGAAAGAAAAACTCCCTCCCTGACATCTATCCTTCCTAGCCTCGTGCACCTCTCTGCCACCCTCCTCCACACCTCAAGGACACATTCATGCCAACACTTTTGGTTTATGACTTTGGCCTGTTCTCAGTGGAGATGTCTGTGTTCTCTCTCATACCCTGGCTTTTCTCTCCTATGTATTAACCCCTCATAAAAAGGGTTAACGCTTCCAACCCTGTCATTTATCAACAGGGCATGTACAACTCTTAATTCAAACAGTTTGTCAATGAAAGTAGTCATAGAATTCTTTTATCAAAAACAGTTAATCACTCATAGTAATCATCTTTCAATGTGTTAGACTTAAATCAAATAATCATATTAATCATCTTTCAGTGTGTTAGACCTAAATCAAACAGTGTGTATCAATTCAATTAAATTTTAAGCGTGAGGAGTGAGAGGTGCAGAGAGAGGTAAAAAAAATAAATCCTAACAATCCCTCCCTTCACACCTACTAGGTGTGAATACTTCTGGATTTATTTAGTGCAAGGAATACTTCAGCATGCAAATTTATCATTATTGATTAAACAAGGGAAAAAAATATTCTTAATTGCAATTAATTTCAAAAATCATTATTATTATTCAGATCTAGTAGATAAAAAGAAAATACTTCTAGTAAAAAGGCACATCTAATATGAAATAACTTGTAATAAAAACACTTCTGGTAAAGAATAACTTGTATAAAAAATCACTTATAGTAAAAAATAGACTCAGTTAAGATCGGGATCTTTAATGGGCACAAATTATGGAGGTAAACCTCCTTAGGTCAGTATAGAGAACACTGGATCAACAAGTTTCAGATCATTATCATGAAGCACTCACAGAACCTTTTGTTTTTGTATGTCCACAACTTAGATAAATTCTAAATCAGTAGTAAAAACAGGACTTCACTCACGCCTGGGTGAAGGCCCAAACTAAAGAACATATTACCCTTTATAGAGTAGGGGAAAAGGGAACAATCAATCAAAAGGGACACATGCAATCATTTAAAGGGGAACATTCAATCATCTAGCAGCAATACTGAGGTCAATTATGCCTGTCTAGCTTAACATAAATTACCTCTTCTCGAGGCATTCAGATGATAAAAACTGCATGTGGTGTCAGTACCTTTTCGTCAGTTAGACATCAACAGTGGCTGTTGTACTCTAAACAACGTCAGAGTTCTCTACGTCTAGGTGTATGAGTTCATCCCAGTGATCTAACAAGGGCATCTGGTACACAGGAAAATTAGGTGGGGCTTGCTCTTTGGTCAATGCAGTGGTAATGAGGCAATAATTAGTGTTCTGAGACAAGGGATAGTGCAACATCCGCAACAAGTAAGGATTCCTGTAAAAACAGCAAAGGACATAATTGCAGACATCATAAGACCTTGCCATTTGCTCATTAGGGAGGAAGCAGCTAACTGTTTCGAGAGACCGGCAACAGCATCGAGAGTAATATTAGCAAGTTTCTGGACATTGTAGTGGACATAATTGATTCTGTCAACATTCTTATTGGCAGTTATCCATGGCAGAAGTGATTCAAAACCATTAGCAATGGGATCAGCTAATTTGTACTCAGTAGGGACACCTCATGAGACACCTATAGCATCAAAGTAAGTAGGAGAATTAGCAGTCAGATCAAAATCAGCAGAAAACGTGAATTATCAGGAGGGCATTTTTGTCCTATGAGGGTAATGGGGAAAGCTAGTCTAACTAGGGTGCACGTTCCTGACCAGGTGGAAGACAGGACATTATGCAAAACCTTCCCAACACAATACCAAAACAAATCTGCACGTGCTAGGGTCATCTTGCTCATGTCGGATCTGGAGGTAACATTTATAGTCAGGTCACACCACGATTTGGGCATTTCTACAACACTAGTGGTACTGATTTGTGTCAGGCAAACATACTGTCTCTCCTTTGGGGTAAATATGGGAGGATCAGTGTCTTTGGCTACAACAGGAAATAAGTGACTCAAAGCAGCACAAATACCAGGATTGGGAGTCATGTGCAGGCGTAACATACATTCAAAACCATTATAGTCAGTAAGTGGGAACAGTACTTCACACAAGGGTCTGTGGTGGGCAGTGATTTACTAGTTGGGCCTGAGGTAGTTACAGGTAAAGTGGTGGGCTCTACATCCTCCCACTCTTATCAGAAACACTCCTATTGGGTTACTTCCACTTTCAAATCCCCCTATCACATAGTAGCCAGTATCGCTAAGTTGGGGATTCTTGAGGGTCAAAAGTATGGGATTACAATAGCCAGGCTGACAGTTGTCTTGGGTGATACCTTTGTAGATAGCAATTTGACCTTTTTTAGGGTTGTCTGGTAACCCCAATCAGTGTTGCAAATTACTCTTGGGTCTAAGAGTGTTGTTATGGACGCTGTGCGTGTTGTTTGGTTCATTGTATGTGTCGTTTGGCCCTCTGTATGTCCTGTTTTGGTATCGTACCACAACAGAGGGATGACTAGGATCAGGGACACTACTACTAAGTAAGCAATAGTTCTTCTGAGACCACAGAAACCTGGCATAAATGGGTGCCATTGCCTCTGTCTCTCCATCTCTACTCACGGGCGGCAGCAGGCTTAATCAGATTTCTAATTTTTGGTGCCTGCAACCTGATTTTTCAAATCAGCTCTAATCTCGCTCAATGCGCGAGATGGTGATGAGGCTGGTACACAATGTGTCAGGTGGTGCCAATTTGCTCCTGCCTTACCTTTTACACGGACTGCATGTTAGGTACACTCAATCACCTCATATGGTCCTGTCCACCTAGGTTTAGACCACTTTCTCTTGTGGACCTTTACCTGTACCCAGTCTCCCACACTTACAGCAGGAGTCTTCGGTTGAGTTGTCTCCGGCTCTCCCTCCACACTCTGCACCTGTTTACACAAAACTCGAGTCATGTTAGTCAAAACAGTCATATACTGTAGTCGTCACAGTCAATCTGCTACAGATTCAGAGCTGGGAGGTGTCCCCCTTCTCTTGGTGGGCCTGGCATAGGACAGCCTGTCAACAACTCATGAGGAGTCAATTGTGTTTTGCTGTGAGGAGAGTTTCTCATTGACATTAAGGTTTCCTGATCATTTTCACTACACGTTCATATTGTCTTTTGTGCCTGAAGGTAAGTAATCTTGTAAAAAATAAGATTTTTTTTTTAAAATAAAAATGTTCAAAATGTTCCAGTATATATTTTAATTATTCTTTTTTAAATGTTCCAGTATATATTTTAATTATTCTTTTTTAAATGTTCCAGTATATATTTTAATTATTCTTTTTAAGTTCTTCTTCCCTTCATTCATTAATTTTATTCCTTTCACTTCTTATACTTATTTACGTTATCTCATACTTCCCTCCTTTCTGACAACAATGACCGTTGTCAGAACAGAAATGAGAGACAGCGGGGATCACTTAGGTAGCGGGACAGTCTTTTTCAGATACTTGTTCAATAGTCTTGCTGTTAATATTCCTCTTGGGGGAAGGCGAACTGTGGCATCTGGTTGGTATGGGATTGTACATGTGTGTTTGTTATCCCTCCTCGGTTAGTAGATGTTTGAGTTTGGTGATTTTTGACATACATACATGTTGTATGTGCACAGTGAGCCGGGCAGGAAGTCAGACACAGAAATGCATAGAGTAGCCAGTTAATTTTCCAGTCCAGACTGCTGACTGAATATTACATTGAAATGGAAAATAAGAAAATCATTTAAAAAATGTTTTCTCTTTACCCTTGGCAGAAGGACAAAGTTAGTGAAAATGACCAAATCAACAAAATCTGAGCAAGTCAGCAAAATTGGAGAGGCAAAATGCTCCGCTTCTGAGACGCTCACGGTGGGGTTTGAGCAGTAATACTCCCCAATACCCTTTTTAGGTTTAACTCCTATCCTTTAGAGAGTGTGTCGCTACAGCTTTCTTACATCTGAAAAATGCAATCTTTAAATTTCAGGAAACACACTGCCTATGGCATGGTCACTTTCTGCTGCCTAAAGATAGCAATCCGCCATCAGTGCGCCTGACCACACCTCACTTTAAAACCAAGACAACCTAGGGCGCACTGCTAGATACACGGTATCTGCTTGGGTGTAGACACTTTTCTGCTTGCTATCGCTTCTGCTTGCCATTTTCAGATTCAGATTACTTTATTAATCCCCGGGGGGAAATTGGTTTTGTTCCAAATACTCTGTGCCAAGTAGAAATAGAAATATAGTATGAATGGAAACAAGAAATAAAGATAAAGATATAAATAAAATAGTAAAGTAGACAATAAAATAAATAACAAAGTAGACAATAAAATAGAATAATAAAGTAGACAATCTCAAGTGTTCAATGACCACTCTGAGTATTTACAAATATATAGTGCACTATATATATGTATATATTGTTAGATCCCGAGTTTTGCCCCTGTCCAGGAGGTACTGGACCAGCTCTCCATTATAAAGGGTTAAATCCCTAAACCTATTATAGGTAGCTTTTAAAATTGGGAGTTTTAAATAGGGAAATTATAAGCTGGTAGTGAGGAGATTCGCCTAGCTTCTCACTGCCTGAATCCAAACGTCTACCCTGCTTCCTCTGGTGTGGCACCTGACATGAATAGCCCTTGAGTCAGATACGGCCACCAGCCACGCCCGTTAGGGCAGCTCTCCTCTAAATGATCTGTGCACTTGGTATGGTGCTAGGTTGGATTTTAAGGGCTTTTGGTAAACCGTAAGGAAATTAGCAGACTAGAGTAACCATTAAGAACTGTTATGATATTATGCACACTTAACACCTAACTTTTTACTTCCATCAAAGAGACATAAAATCAATGTCCACAACTTTAACTTTAACTATATTATATTGGTTTTATTGCATAGACTTTAGCAAGGGCAAAGCATACAGCTCAATCATTCAATCATTATCAAATGTTCTTATTGATAAAATTACAATACTGTAAATAACAAATTAATCTAAAAGAGCTAAGGCCTGATCAAGAATACTTAAATTTAGGTGAGATGGAGAGGGTCAGGTCTTTCCATGGCTTGCCTTTCCCTTCCTGCTGAAAGTCCAAGTCCTTGAGGCAAATCATAACCCCGCCCGAGGTCTCTCAATTTCCCCAAAGTCCAAACTTCATGCCAGCAGAGTGAACGAAAGTACTCCAATATCCAAATTGTAATCCACAGCATGTTGGCAAAAATGGTTAATCCGTTGTGCTCTTATTTCCTTGGTCTGTTTCTGCTGAAGATTTCTTGAAGTCCTTTCTGCGATGTTTAGGCTGCTCACATTCTCCATCTCAAGTGTTTCTTCAAGGCTGGAGCGAGTGGAAGAACGCACTTTAGCCCGAGTCTCTGGTTTATATCTCCTCTGATTTCGGACAGAGGCTTGACTCATGACCGTATTAGGATATTTCCTAGCCATCTCTTCACTCAATGGCTAATAATCCCTTGATGACGATCGATTACGATTTCATGACGCTCGATCCCGCCTTGGTCACGGTCTGCCCCCTTGCCCAAGGTGTGGCCTTTCCTCTTGTCCTCATGTCCCCTTGACCAGTTCGTTAACACTTTTTGACCTCAGCTCAACACCTTGTTTACTGATTTTCATTAGATTTCTAAAATTCAATATTTTGATTTCAATCACATTTTTACTCATTTACATTTTAGATCAACAGTTTACACATTACATATTTTTTTAATATCACATAATCACACTTTAATTCATATTGAGGTCATGTTAAGGCCAAAACCACACACACTCACCAAGGCTCACTTCTCCTTTCCAACCAAACCGCGCTGCCACTTCTTCTGTACTTTCTCCTCCAACACAACCTCAATATACTGATTTCTCATTCATTATTGCATATATTTCTTTCCATCATGGTTATGCATTACACATTTTTCAAATCA
>CM077805.1:21401059-21408559 GCA_039737535.1 Lagodon rhomboides
TAACAATTCACAGACCTTGCTGGGACAATGCCGTCCGCACAGAAATTGATGTAGTTCGTAATGCACTCAGTAAGCCCATCAATGTCCTCTCCATGTGGCTCACAGAGTACATTCCAGTCAGTCACCTCAAAACAGTCCTGCAGTGCCTCATAGCAGTCTTCTGACCATGTACTCACTGTCTTTGTGGTCACAGGCAGCCTCTTCACTAGAAGCACATAGCAGGGGGTGAGAAGCACCAAGTTGTGATCTGATCTTTCCAGCAGGGGGAGAGACATGGAGGTGTATGCATCCTTCACATTAGCATACAGCAGGTCCAGGGTCTTTTCCTCTCTGGTTTTACAGGTCACATACTGGGTGAATTTCAGGAGTGTTTTTTTTTAATGGAGACATGGTTGAAGTCACCTGAGATTATAATGAGTGCACTCGGGTGTGCAGTTTGTAGTCCGGCTATTGTAGAGTGGATGGTGTCACACGCCATCGTTAGGTTAGCGGACGGGGGAATATACACAGCCACTACAATAGCATGTGAGAATTCATGGGGTAAAAAGTAAGGACGGAGACCCACAGCTAACAGTTCAATATCCGGGCGGCAGAACCACCTGTTGTTCACATAAACAGCAAGCCCCCCTCCTTTGCGCTTACCGCTCTTAGTGCAGTCCCTGTCAACCCAGACAGTGTGGAAAACCTCTGTGGAAACATTGTGGTCAGGAACATCCATGTGTAGCCATGACTCCGAGAAAATCATC
This sequence comes from Lagodon rhomboides, assembly GCA_039737535.1. Lineage (NCBI taxonomy): Eukaryota > Metazoa > Chordata > Actinopteri > Spariformes > Sparidae > Lagodon > Lagodon rhomboides. The sequence goes on from CM077805.1 coordinate 21,401,806, forward strand.
AAACTACACTCCCTGTATTCTTGATGACTCCAGGTTAGCACTGTAAGATCTCAGTTATTCTTATTCTTCACTGAGAGATTTATTTAAAAACCACTGGGACTATAATTAATTGTTATTAGATAAAGTAGGCTGCTGCCTTATTTCAACATTTTGTCTGAATTTTCAGAATATCATTCAAGAAATTCCTGTGCTGGAAACCAAGGTCCAATGGATAGAAGTAAATGTGGAAGTGAACAGACTATGTGGGAACAACAACACTTTTCCATGGAATCAGAACAGCAGACAAGAGCCTTCTAACACATGGCTAATTAGCCCCAACAATGTTACTACGAAAAAGGATTACTGTGCACAGGATAATAAATCCAGGAATACTAGTCCTTGCAGGAACACTCTTGGGCAGAGCCTCAAGACAAATCGTTTCCCGCAGATATGGGAGAACGAGTAACAGGCAGAGCCCTGCGCTCTGAGATTTGTGATGCCACTAGTTGGCCTGTGCTGTCATCTGAAAGGAGTGCCTCCTTAAAGGCCCCCACACACCGGGTCCGACGTCTTCCTTATCCGACTTCCTTCTCCGACCACTCCGTCGGATCCGTTCGGTAGAAAAGTTGCACTGAAACACACCGCCCCGGCTACACAGTAGCGTATACGTTCTGCGCCTGCGCTAGATGCAATGAGTCTCCTAAACATCGGGTGGCACTAGTCTCGTGCCAGTCACCCAAAACATGAAAACAGGAAATGATGGAACGGAGTGCGGACCGTAGCTTATCAAAACAAAGCACACACAGCGTTAGCTCGGCATTACTTGCATGATGTCGTATTACGGTGGTTTCTCTTCCACCAGGGCAATCAGCTGCTCCTCAGAGTCCTCGGTCCACACAGCCATGGCTTCCAAAAATACGTTGGTTTATCCCCAAAATAACGAACGGCGAAGTGTTGTTTGTAACTCTGTGCCGTCTCTGTTTATGTGGTTTGTTTACCATCGTCACTTCTGCCGCCCCTCCCACACGCTGCGCTGATTCGCTGGCACACCGCCAATCAGAATGGTCACTGAACAGCTAGCTAACAACCAATCAGAGTATCCGACGGCTTCCTAACTCAGACGTCTGACTTCGCATGTTCAGTCGGATCAGACGCCGTCCTCGCGCTTCAGCACGGCTCCGACACAGCTGAACACACCGAACAGAAAAGCTCCCTAACTCGTCCGACTCTCTTCTAACGCTTCAGACGTCCGACGTTGGACCCGGTGTGTGGGGGCCTTAGGCCCAGGAACTGGGAGAAATGACTAGAGATCCAAAGGAAATAAACCATGCATTTGTGTCGTTCTATAAAGCCCTGTATCATTGTCCACTAAATGTGGTAAACCTGAACAGTTTTCTAGATGGTTTGAATATTCCCTGTATCTCCGAAGATGCAAAACTTTAACTTGATAAGGAACTCTGCTCCTGTTAAGAAAAATAAGCATACTCTGCTCCTGTAAAGAAAAATTAAAAGAAATTAGAAAGTTAATATGTTTGTGAAAAACACCATTGCTGTCTGGCATGTAGTACATAAATATCTAGGCGATGCTCCTGTACTCTCTTGTTTTTCACCAATTTGGGGCAATGGTCACTTCAGCCAAGCTAAAAATGACATGGGGTTCAAAACATGGTTGAGTAAGGGTGTAGTTTTACTACAGGACCTGTATAAGGATAACAGTCTAATGTTGTTTGAGGAGCTAAAGGCAAAGTATGACTTGCCACAAAAACACATTTGTTACAAAACCATACAAACAAATAGGGCTGATCAACCTCTTATATAAGATAATGTTCCAAAACCATAAAGACAGCTCTGAAGGAAGGAGACTAGAGCGGATGCGAGACTTAAATGACAACATTTCAGTTGATGAATGGAGTAAAATATGTTCAAAGGCACAGACAGTGCCATGACCAAACAGTCGATTGAGATTAAATACAATTGGATAATGAGAACATATGTGAAGTTAAAAAATTTGACCTTAATATCCCTGATCAATGCTATAAATGTAATATTCATCAAGGTACTTTTTCTCACTGCTTGTGAGAATGAGAAAAAATTAAAAGATTTAGGAGCTCAGTGATGCAATATATCTCTCAAATTACGTCTTCCCCAATACCTGTATGTCTTAACTATGTATATTAAGCACTTATCCAGACAATTGTTCTCTCTCCAAAAGGGAAACAAGAATGGTTGACCTATGTCTTTAATAATAATAATAATGATGATGATGATGATGATGATGATGATGATGATGATGATAATAATAATAATAATAATAATAATAATAATAATAATAATAATAATAATAATAATAATATGTAGTGCACAGTGACCAGTCAGAGTAAGTATGCCATTTTGAACAGGTGGGTTTTGAGTTTGGATTTGAATGTTGTGATGGAGTCTGACTGTCTTATGTGTGGGGGGAGGGAGTTCCATAGTCATGGTACTAAGGCGTGGTGTTGGGATGGTGAGTAGTCCAGCAGAGGTTGAGCGGAGGGTGTGGGAGGGGCTGTATTCTTTGAGGATGTTGCAGAGGTAAGTGGGGGCTAGATGGTGGAGAGGAGTGTGTAAGGAGGAGGATCTTGTAGTGGATGTGGTATTGTACCAGGAGCCAGTGAAGTTGGATGAGATTTTACAAGCTAGACGCTCTATTGCTCTATGCTGGAAAAGTGTTAGCTGTCCCTCTCTAGGTCACTGGTTTAAAAACTTAACATCAAGTTTGGCTCTTGAGAAATTGATTCATAGGGTTAGGGGAAAAAAACTACTGAGTTTGATGGTATATATCAATCTGATGTTAGGAATGCGTGCTGTACAACTGATCAACACTTGTGATTATATAGATTTTATTTTTATTTGTATGTGTTTGTGTGTGTGTGTGTGTATGTATATGTATATATCTATATGTATGTATATATATATATATATATATATAGAAACCTATAAAGAAACCTGATCATTGAAAGTATTTTATTATTTTTTGTCCAAATAGAATGCAGCAGGAATGAGCAGTAAAACCTGCAAATAAGTTAACATTTTTGCATTAAAGTTCCCCCATGTCAAAGTCAGTGGGTTTTTAGATGGGTTTCTGTTGGTTGACTGAAAAAAGGTTTGTGGTTAACACAAGTGAAAGAGAGTTTCACATTTGGTTCGCTGACTTAAAATATGTCAATAAATAGCACACTTGTGATTTTTAAGCATGTTGTATATCCAGCTGCAGCCACAGCAAGAAAGTGAAGGAAGCTGAAGAGAGTTAAACTTCCGAATAAAACTTCTGGTTAAAATTTGCAGCAATACTTATGAAGTTAATAAAATGATAATACCACCCTCTACAGTCTGAACCGAGATGGCAAACTGTTATTCCAATCATAACTGCAGCGCATGCACACACAGTCCCTGTTTTTGTTATTCTTACAACAAAAGACCACTGCTTTCATGCTTATTGAGGGGACTTAATCCACTCGGACCATTTCACTAACAGGCCACTCAATGAAATAGATGTATATTTAGCAGTTCAATTAACACAGTTCAAAGTTTAGTTCCCAAAATGATAATATTCTGCAATTCAATTTGTTTTCCTAAGCCACCTTTGCACCTTTATTAATAACATTATATCAATTTATTTTTAACTGCTACGGTCTCTTCCAATACAGTTATGCATCAGTGAGACATCCCTCAACAAGTCAGATCCACAGAGGCCCCACCTAGCAGGCATCTTAGCTCAAAGAATCTGCCTCCAATGACCTTGTGGCATAAATCACAGAATGAACCCCAGATGTCCTGTGTCCATGCCTTGACGGGTCAGAGTCAAGTCTGATCTGTGATTTGTGCCTCCATGAATCAGACTTGTTCAGAGATATCTCACAAATGCTTGATCAGATTGGGATCTGGGGAGTTTTGGGGCCAGGTCAACACCTTGAGCTCTTTGTCATGTACGTCGGACCATTCCTGAAAAGTTTTTCCGCTGTGGCAGAGACCATTGTCCTGCTGGGGGTGTACTGCCATCAGGGAGCGCTGGTGCCATGGGGGAGGGTACTTGGTCTGCAATGGTGTTTGGATGGGTGGTGTGTGTCAGTTAGTTTCCCCATGAATGCCAGGAACCAAATTTTGTCTGATGATCACTGTTATTCGCTTCACCTATCAGTGGTTATAGTATAATGTGGTAGGAAGCTTAGTGGCAGTGATGTGCAAGTACCATAGGCTACCATATAATAAAGAACTCCCAGTGAGTGAAGAGGTCTTTTTGGTGTTTATTTAAGCATTTGCAAATGGATGCAATGCAGAGTTTTTGTCTGCAAAGTGCGAGAATTCTCATATTTCACTGTCAACAGGATGTGGTTACCACTTTCTCTTCTCTGAGACTTAAACAGACTGTGTGTGTATGTTCCTTTTCCCACTCTCTAACTTGCTTCCTGATAATGGTGTCCTCTACCTTGTATCGTGGCATACTATGTATACGTATATATGGGATGATAAATAATTCCTTATATTGTACAAAACAAGCAAACAGCTTCATAACTAAAAAAAAAACGTGGTTAAACTGAAAACAGCCCTTGTCTCAGTAGTTTTCCACTGTGACATACAAACCTAATTGTATTTTTCCCAGTACAGCTTATATTAGCTTTTTAAGTCGAGCCCAAAATTGTGATTCAAGTCCAGAGAGTTTTTGAAGGATAGGATATTTTATTCATTCTTGTATTTATTGACCAATTTTCTACACTGGACTTTGATATGAGAAAAGACTTCTTCCCTGACAGGAAGCTGAGCGAGGAGCGACCTCATGTGATGCTAAACCAGTTTCCCTGTGAGAGCCTTGTCACCGTGAAGGACTGCCTGGCTGCTGTGGCCCGCAGAGTGAAGGGTGGACAGTCACCTGATTGGCTACCAGAAACCTTCAACCTCCAAGCAGAGCTTCCACAGTTCATTAAGCATTATCAGCTGAAGCAACAAAGGTTAGAATCTGAGGATTTTTAGTAATCACTGAATATTACATTGAATAGTACTTTTAATATAACCAAAAATATGTTGCTTTTGTGAATAGTTAATGGTCTGATGTGTATGGAGCACCACCAAAGATAAAGTAAAATTATTTTTTCTTTGCTGATGAAATGCCTCAGAGTCAGATTGGCACCTTTTAGTTTGTTCGGCCAGCCAAGATGTTTTGGTGTGTGTTTTAGGGGAGAGGACAACACATGGATCTGTAAGCCCTGGAACTTGGCCCGTGGACTTGACACACACATCACCAACAACCTGAACTATTTAATCAGGCAACGAGAAAGTACACCAAAGGTTCCAACACACAAACATGCACCATTAAACTACCTTGCCTAAGATCATGCACATATTAAGCCAACTAAAAAGAGCATCATAAATGTTTCTTTTGGAGACTCCTTTTAGGCCTTCAGTTCACTACACCAAACCTCCATAACAGGTGTTAGATGCTGAGTTTACCCCAGCTCAGGTGGTCCGAGACCAGCTCTCTGTCTAAAGCCTTAGGTACAATCATTTGAGAACCCATGCACTGCACTCAGGTAATCCTCATTTCACTAATTGTGAGACTGCTAGCACCAATTGGCTAGACCTCTGTTTAATTGTAAGGGGATGAATACTTATGCTTTCACTAATTACCATGATATAGTTTTAATTAATGGACTTTACTTTGTAGACATCTGTTTTCACATTGACATGAAAGAGTTTGTGTGTTTTTTTGGCAATTTTTTTTTGTATATTGACCATGATTCTATTTATAAAAGAAATACAAGCGGAAAACAATTAAGGGGGTGAATACTTTTTATCGGCACTGTAGGTTTTATTGCCAGCAGAGTGAACAAAAGAACTCCAAAATCCAAATTTTAATCCACAGTTGGTTGGTAAAAAATGGTTAATCTATTGCGCTCTTGACTCTTTGTTGATTTAGACTGTGAATTGGAGGTCCTTTCTGCGATGTTAGGCTGCTCACATACTCCGTCTCATGTGTTGATCTAAGGAAGAAGCGAGAGGAAGAACTGCGTTCTCTCCGTGGTTCTTGTTTATACACTCTCTCGGTTGCCCGCCCTTCAAATCACTCTCAGACTCTAAGCACCTCGTACTTCAGGAACGTATATGCGTATTTTTCCGGACAGTGGCTTCGTTTATGCCCTCATATGGTCATCTACCAATTCTTGAGTTTGAGTTTTAAAATGCATTCGCCTTTTTACGTTGCTTTTTCGTGCATCTAAGTAACATTGCTTCGCTCACACAGATAAGAGTTTTCTAGTTGTTGTGGGGACCACAAGTTAATCCACTTGGTCTTCACTTCCTCAGATGGTGGGAGTAAATGAAGATTTTTGTGTTGGTTTTGTGATGACAGCAGAAGACTAGGGGGGCTTTGTTTACCTTACATGTTTCTGTTAACGAAGACAGCATTAGCAACGAAAACAGTCACCACTGGATTGAACTTCTATGAATTCATGTTTAGCCCTTAACTGCATTTTTGGCAGACACATGATTTTATGCTAAAAGTTAACGATAATTACACTGTTGCAAAATCCATTTCCTAATAGAATGTGACGATACCAGGTAACCGCCCACCCCTATTCCACACTATTTGTGGATTTTTCCTTAATGCAGTGCAAAATATGTTGATGCCATACATTACAATTGTCATACTTGCTATAATGACATGTACACAATGCACAATTAAATTCAATTGTGCATATGTAAATGTAGCCACGCCTGTATTGGTTCTGTTGTTTTCTTACCT
>CM077805.1:21413559-21658559 GCA_039737535.1 Lagodon rhomboides
ACATCTGGTGGTGGTGCATAAATAAGGAAGGAATTTGCAATTCAGTCTATTGTTGTTTTCTCAACTGTTTCCGGCGCATTAGTGGCGTACAATGTAACACTTCACAGAAATCACAGATGGGCTACCTTGCCTGTGGGAAGTTGGAATGGCGCCAATGGGTGATTTTTATCGGGGTTGACCCACATTTAAAAACCTGTGTAGACCTGCTAATTTTGGTGGAAAAATGGCACTCTCGGTACCTTTTTTTGAAGGCTGCGGTGCAATTGGTTGCATCAAACTTCACAACATCAATCTGTAACAAATGATGGGCGAGAGACACAGATGCACAGATGCTATGAGTTAATTCTGATATCAATATTTCAGCTGCTGTACACATTTTTTGCAATGATCCTTCAAATGTGATTATCAAAAAGGGTATTTTAGAGTTTACCTTTATTGTCATGAAATTATATCATTTAACTGAAATGGTAAACTTTACTGAGAATTGAATAATTACAAATTACTCCAAGCATCTTTTTCTTCATATGATCTAAAAAAAAAGTTTTTCATATCTGTGCATGTCATCAATATATACACCAATAGCTGACAGGCAGCATTGTTTGATCTGATCAAGGCAGCACCGCAAATTTAATAAAACAGGGTTTAACAGTGCATTAGACATTGTCTGACATTGTTCTAGATGGCCACTTGGAACTCACATGACATCATCTTTCAGTCTATGCATAAAGCAGTCATTGTTGTTCTTGTCCTCACTTCTCCTCTTCCCATCTGAATTCTGGAAATGAAGATTGGGAAGAATGCATTCTTAAGCTGCACACATTAACATCTCTGCACACCTAACCAATAACTTTGTGAATGGGGTATGGTAAACAATAAGTAAATTATACTAAATCATTTCAGGGTATGCTGTGTTCTTTCACCTGTGGATCTCTTTGCATAGGGAACACTTGTTTTTGTTCTGTGTAATCACCCTAATAATCATTATTTGTTTACCTTACTTGTGTACCTTCTGATGCCGGGTCAGGTGAGCGGTTTATGCAGCCTCAGATCCTGGAGTTGAACTTCAGCCCAGACTGTGCCCGGGCCTGCCTCTACCACCCCTCCTTCTATGATCATGTGTTCCAGACGCTGTTTCTGGACCAACCCGAGCACTGCCCAGTCACACAGATCATATGATCATCTCAACAAAATCAGAGTGTGTGTGTGTGTGCAGTTCTGCTTTTTTGTAAAGAGGCATCCATTTATTTTTGTCTATCTTGTCCTTCTCTTTTGACTGGTTCATGTGTTTGCTTGTCCTGTTCCAGTTCATGATAAATCCACTTGCCTTTTTTCATTTTGATGAAAGGGTTAAAAAGTTGTCATCAAGGAATGCCTGTACTAGTAATCCAGTGATAAAATCTCAAACACTGCTGTACACAAAGGAGAAGCAATAAAGAACATTGTTGAATAAACTGGAATTCTTTATTAACAGGCTCTGGAACAAATAATGTTTAGCACTACGACAATTAGCAGACAGTTACCAACCCCCCTTCTGTTTGCTTGTTTCCTGCCGTATTCCTTCACTTGTCATCTATTGCTGGAGTCCAGTACTGTGCAGAGCCCCAAGTACTTTGGGTGCAGCGAGGGGGGCATACTGTGCCACCTAGCCACAGTAGTGTTGAGAGGAAATGTATGAAGAAGAAAGACACAGAACAGCATGTGCTTGGTTGGAAAAAATAATTGTAACAAACAGTTTGGACGAGGAAGTACTGCACAGAACTGGATATCTGTTTTGGTGTGGATGATTGCAGACACACCTGTTTATTTTTGTACTGTATGCTTAACTTGCATACCCTGGAAGATGCTGTGGAGCAATGAAGAAAGGGAGCACAAGATACTGCTGTCAGCTCGTACATAGATTTAATCTGAAGTGCAAATTTTCACAAACACATCTGTTTTACTAATACATTTTTACTCCACATATCTCTGAGATTTTACACATGTTCAATTAAAGTCTCATCTTAAACATTTTACACTCAATAGACTTTTTAGACAAATCAGTTTATCAACAATAAAATTATGGGAACTAACCCTTTAACTAAAAGAAACGCAGCATTAAACGCTGCATTCAACTGTTGGACCGGACGGCTGTTTACAGACACCGCCATAGACCCATTTTCTGTTTGTAAAGAAAGTTGACTTGTGAATGGTTGTGCACACATCGGTGTAACGGAAGCATGGCAGAGATAAACAGCTTGTCAAGCTATGCAAGGGGATTATCACCAAAAGATCGTGAATGTTACCTTAACAAGTTAACTTTGACAAATGGTGTCCGACTTCCAGATCCGTGTTATATGAGTGGGTTGACGACGTTAGTAAGTGGCCAAATATACAGTGGCCAGATATACATACATTTAGTTGAGAAACCAAGCGTGTACACCAGAGAGAAATTACGAGCCCATAAGTCACTGGATGCTTATGAATACGTTGTCTGCGGCCATGTACAGGGCATCAAATACCATGACATAGACTCAGAGTTTTGTGTTTGTAATCAACCAACGAGAAAATTACGTCCTCACAGCGAATTGCACCTGTATGGCGGGGTAAGTAACCTAGACTATTATTTGGTGTTGTAGACTAGCTAACAGATAGCTTACAGTTCAGAGGTACGTTTCCCAAAACCATAGTTGCTAACTAAGTTAACAGGTATGTTTATTATGTTATTGTGAAATTTCAGGCTTTGGTCATGCTGCAGCCATGCAGCTGCAATATTATTTAAGGTTGAGTTGTATGTTAGGATGGGAAGGACAGAGAAAGCAGCGGTTACTTCTGGAGTGTGCATGTGGAAAGATGTCAGCAGGAAAGAAGTCACACCGGCTCCATTGAGGGAAATCAGCTTCCACAAACCAGTCTAGAGTCTAGGCAGGCAACTTCAAGCAGCTTCAACATCTGCTAGGAAGAGTAGTATCAAACCCAGAGGCATGTAGTGTGTAATAGTTGACAGAGCCTAGATAAGTTTCCTTTTGCCATCATGCATTTAATTAATTCTCAGGATTCTCAGGATTTCTCCTCAGTGTTTTGATACCATAATAGCCTGAGAAAGGTGTTACATGTTATTACACACACTCTCACCCACCCATACTAGTACCCGCACTCATACACACAACCAGTCCCCCCCCACACACACTCCAACAGCCCACAATTAATATGGCACATGATATTTCATAGTCTGCATTCCATACAGCCCAGTTCTAAAACAAACACAGCATCCCAATATTCTAAATAATTTATATTGCACACTGCCCTATACTAAACACCGTGGCAGTGTAGTCACTACATAATAGGTTGGAACCCCCCCCCACACACACACACACTCATCCACATACATACGTCTGTCCTTTTATTTTCAGATTACTGATTCTAGAAATTAGATTGTTTGGAATCTACAGTTTAACTGCTCTGGTTTTAGCGTAATTCTTAAAATGTGAACATTATGCAGCACACTAATTGTGTCTTTTTGTTTTGCTCGATTATCAGTGTTGACAGATGATGACATTCACGAACTGTGGGATGTGTACCCAGGTGCTGCAGTGCTGACAAGCCTGGAAAACAGTGACACAGACACTGCATCGTCTGACAGTGATTCAGATTAGCATCCAGACTTACCTGACCCCTTGACAGCTTTATTTGATGCAACACTCAGGGAGCTCTCACCACAGGAAATACAGGTGAAATGTGAGGATACGTTTCATAAACTAAAAACTACACTACAACCTCAGCAATGTGAGAAACTGGAATTTGTGACAAGGCAATAGTCAAGGTCAAATCAGTGGCAGACCTGTAGGGCTGGTCTGATCACAAGCACCAAATTCCACCATGCAACCACAACTGACAAGATGAGCAAAACGTACCTAAATGATATAATGCAGTACAACAAAACAGAATTAAATGTCCAATCTGTGCTCTGGGGTCAAAACATGGAGGAAACGGCAAGACAAGCCTACACCACGTACCTTCTGAGCCACACCTTGGATCATCGCAAGATAGGATAGCAAGATGTACCTGCTGTGGCAAAGGGGTGGTAGAGATAAAGTGTCCCTACAAATACAGGAATAGCCTTCAAGGATGTACAGAAGACAAGCAGTTTTTTCTGGACAAGTCATTGTTGTTGAAACATTCACACACAAGAAGACATAATCACATCTTGGTGTCACAGAGAGCCTGTGAATACTGTGTAAAACCAGATTTTGGTAAAATGATAATCTGTGCCAAATGCAACAACCACATTTACTGCAGTTGTGCACAAATAAAAAGGAAGCGAGCAACATGGTTATGTAGGAAATGTGTTTGAGTTGAGACTTGAATGCCTTCATGTAGGAGTGGGCAATATAATGTATTGTATTGTGATAGAAGACCAGATATGGTCTTAGATGTTTATTCTGGAATGTTTTTCCCTGGTTTCTAAAACCAGATAAAAGTTAAATGATGTTCTGACTTCTGACCATCCACAGTACTGCCTATCAAACATCTCATTGTGTAAAGGTTTTGTGAAAACACCAACAGTCATCCATATTGAGGTATTGAAACAATGAATTCATCAGCAGCCTTTTCTTGACATGTCATGTTGTTATTGACCGTTATGTCTCTGCACTTCAGTGCATTTTATGTTATTGACTGCTGTGTCTCTGCACTTCAGTGCAACAAGATATTTAAAGTTTTATTCTGTAATTCTATGTATGTATCCATAGAGATGATTTGCAACTTAAAATTATTATTATTTACTGTTTAGAACATACAGAACCAGTTTGATTCTAATAAATTGTACATACTCCTACTTTCCATGTTGTTACTGTTTAGTGGCACTTTAATGGTACTTGAATGGAATGAAACTGAATGAAAATGAAATGCTGTTAGTAACCATTGCATACACCAGTAGCAGCCATGTGAGGAGGTTTATTAAAATGCATTAAGTTTTAAGAACACTAGGCCTAAATTCATGTTTTACAAATGTACAACACCTTGTGTGTTTCTTGTGTGACCACAGTGAAGGCTGAGCATCATGACGGTGGAAGTGGAATGAGCGGCTATGCACGGTGCGCTAGACTTTGACAGGTGCCTCGAGTGCACCGCAAAAGTTACTCAATTCCAAACAACCTCCTAAAAACATCAGGGAGACTTTGAAACCACCACAGAACTGGTTAGTGAGTTTTTGGACTGTGTCTGTTCTTGTGCGTGAGTGTACTCGTATGCGCGTCCAGACATCGAGTAACCGCCGGGAACGGCATCTCACTATGCTGTCCAGCCTACAGGAGTTTACACCTTCTACACTCATCATTCCTGAACCAGGGAAATGCCAGGGTGAAAACCAGCAAACGTGACTGTACCAACCCTCCCCGAACGTTTGTGGGAACTCTGTACCTTGTAGCTATGCTACTCCTGGCAGGTGACGTAGAAATCAACCCCGGCCCGGCACCAGTCCCTGCTATCGTGAACACCGGACTACTGAATGTAACTACAACAACAGAGGTCTCTCAAGCCGTGGGGTGCCAAGGGTTGATGACCACAAACTTGGCGATACAAACAGCGATACCCCCAGTGTTTCCTGCAATGATACTGGTGGTATCCCCAGCCTAGGTGTGCCTGCCTGATGCGATCCAGCAGCAGGAGCAGCTAAGTGCTCTGCCACAGGAGAGGCATTCGCAGCCGGCTAACAACAACATAGACCTACTTTGCATGAGCACTGTACTGCCAGTAGCAGTGGCTCGATCTACATCCAGAAGGAGACCATCCACCAGCACGGTGATACCGGTCCCCCCTGCAGAGGAACGTCCGCGGTCCGTGGTGCCCAAGCAGCTGACTGTCAACAACCCAGGGCTATCCATCACTACCGCGATGTTGCTAACTGAGGCCCCACCACCAACGGAGAGGTTGCTACAGTTAGCCGACAACATCCCAGGGCCACTGGCTGCTGGCATGGTGATGCAAACAGCGACCCGAACAACTCCGAGAACCACCGGCACATTGACACCGGTCCTGCCAGCGGAGGAACGCCCGCAGCCCGTCAACAACCCGGGGCTACCAAGCACGAGCTCGGGGCTGCAAACAGAGAGAAGCCAATCGTCTAGCTCGGATCAGCAGCTAGCAATCCCCCAATTCACCACAACAGAACTATCAGATCAAGAACACAATAACAGGTCAGACTTTTCAAAGGACAAATTAAACAGCAGAGTTTCTCTTAGAAACCGTGTGTTTAAAAAACAGCGATGTGTAAAGCTCTACCAAACGCTCAATCATGCCAAAGTAATTTGGGATCCATATTGTAAACCTAAAGGCCGGGACACACAGGGTCCGACGTCTTCCTTATCCGACTTCCTTCTCCGACCACTCCGTCGGATCCGTTAGGAAGAAAAGTTGCACTGAAACACACCGCCCCGGCTACACAGTAGCGTATACGTTCTGCACCTGCGCGAGATGCAATAAGTCTCCTAAACATCGGGTGGCGCTAGTCTCGTGCCAGTCACCCAAAACATGAAAACAGGAAATGACGGAGCGGAGTGCGGACCGCAGCTTATCAAAACAAAGCACACACAGCGTTAGCTCGGCATTACTTGCGTGATGTCGTACTACGGTGGTCTCTCTTCCACCAGGGCAGCCAGGTGCTCCTCAAAGTCCTCGGTCCACACAGCCATGGCTTCCAAACATACGTTGGTTTATCCCCAAAATAACGAACGCCGAAGTGTTGTTTGTAACTCTGTGCCGTCTCTGTTTATGTGGTTTGTTTATCATCGGCACTTCCGCCACCCCTCCCACACGCCGCGCTGATTCGCTGGCACACCGCCAATCAGAATGGTCACTGAACAGCTAGCTAACAACCAATCAGAGTATCCGACGGCTTCCTAACTCAGCCGTCCAACTGAACATGTTCAGTTGGATCAGACGCCGTCCTCGCGCTTCCGCGCGGCCCCGACAACACTGAACACACCGAACAGAATAGCTCCCTAACTCGTCCGACTCCTTCCTAACACTTCAGACGTCCGACGTCGGACCTGGTGTGTCCAGGCCCTTAGGAGGACATATTAACATACGTAGTATCCTATCCAAATGTGACCAAATCCAGCATCTACTAAGTGATTCTAACTTGGATTTTCTTTGTATAACTGAAACCTGGCTGCATAGTAATTCTCCAATGGTTGGATTGCATGTACCTGGTTACAATATGTTTAGGTTAGACAGATCTGGGGGGAGGAGTGGGGGGGTGATGTTTTATGTAAAGGAAAACCTTAAGTGTAATCAAATACAATGGGCCTGTGTAAACAATATGGAACGCATAGGGCTCAATGTCATTCTTTCAGAACAAATGACATTGGTAGGGATTTATAGGCCACCATCAGCGTCTAATGTTTTCTATGAGAAGCTACAGGATGTGCTTAAAGAATGTAGCAGGAAAAAATTATTTTAATTGGGGATTTTAACATAAACTGGCTTGATAAAACAACTTGCAAACACCTGAAAGATTTAACTAGTAAGTTTGATTTATCCCAGTTAATTAAAGGCCCTACAAGAATAACTAACACCTCACAGACATGCATAGATCTGATTTTTAGTAACAAATGTGATAGAATTCGGAAAACATATAATATGCTTACAGGTCTATCTGACCACAACCTTATTCTTTTCTCTAGAAAACTATCAAAACATAGACATACTTGTCCATCTTTACAAATACCTGAGAAACTGAGAATACCAAAGGGTGAGATTGAAAAATTTAAACTTGCCCTAAACAACATAAACTGGGATACCCATCTTACAAAAGAGGATGTAAATGAAAACTGCAGGGTACTTAGGGATGTTATTCAAGAAACTATGGGACAGTTTATGAAAAAAAATAAAACTAAACCAACCAAAAAGAATCACTTACCCTGGTTCAATGACACCATATGGTCATTAATGACAGATACTTACCTCTTTGCGTAATAAAGTCACTAAAGCACTTAGGACTGCAAAAGCAAACGTTTTTATTAGTATAATAAACAGTGCTAGAGGGAACACAAAAGACATCTGGACAAACATTAAGAAGCTGACATCAAATAGTACCATGTGCAGGGAAATTAAAGAGTTGAAGCTGCCTGACAGGGTAATCAATGATCCTAAGGACATTGCAACAGCTCTTAATGTTTATTTTGTTGACTCTGTGAAAAATATGAGGCAAGACTCAGGTCATGAAGTACATCAACTAACTCCAGTGCCCCTTAACACTGATGCCCCAATATTTGATATCCATGCAGTATCTCAAACACAAGTTGATAAGGTCATCGACAGCCTTAAAAGTACCAGAGCCAAAGATACCTTTGACATGGATTCATTATTTCTTAAAACTCACAAACAGTCTTTCATAGCTCTGTTAACAAACATTATCAATGATTCCATAAACGTAGGTGTTTTCCCAGACTCCTGGAAGGATTCTATTATTACACCAATCCTTCAGTCTGGAGACCCTACACTGACTAGTAACTATAGACCGATCAGTATACTCCCCTCAATATCCAAGATAGCGGGGAAACTGGTTGCAGAACAAATCATATATCATCTAAACACAAGTCCATATATGTTAAATGACCTCCAATTTGGTTTCAGAAAACACCACTCTACAGAAACAGCTGTCTATTACTTCTTGGAAACTATAAAATCCAAACTTGATACAGGTGGGGTTGTTGGAGCTGTGTTCCTTGACCTGAATAAGGTGTTTGACACAGTCAACCACAAGTTATTAATAACCAAGTTGACTCATTTTAATTTCTCTGAGAAATCCCTAAAATGGATGGAATCATATCTTTCATCAAGATTTCAATGTGTCAGAGTTTAAAACACAAAATCTATGCCTTGTGAGAATAACCTAGGAGTACCCCAAGGTTCAATACTAGGACCTCTTTTATTTAGCCTATTCATAAATGACTTGGCAAGTTACTGTCCACCAACAGTGACCTGCCAACTGTATGCGGATGATGCAGTGCTTTATGTACACACTAAAGACAAAGCGCAAGCTGCAAAACAACTTACAGCTGTTATGAGTAATGTGTGCATCTGGTTAGAGAGCTCTCACCTGCACTTAAATGTGTCCAAGACTGTCTCAATGTATTTCTCCAAAAGGCTAAATAAGTCTGACACAGACCCTAATATTTTTGTGAGAGAAAAAAAGCTTGAAGTAGTTCAAGAGTTTAAATACCTAGGTGTGATCTTGGACTCACAACTGAGTTTTAAGCAGCATACAAAAAAACTGTCAACAAAATGAAATTTAACTTGTCCAACTTTAGGTATATAAGAAACAATCTTACTTTTGAAGCAGCTAGGCTATACTTTGATGCAATGATCATGTCTCACATGTCCTATTGTATAACCAGTTGGGCCTCAGCTTGTAAGACAACTCTGAAGTCCCTAGAGTCAACATATAAACAAGCTATAAAAGTTTTAGACAGAAAACCTCAAATGTATCATCACTGTCAGATTTAAAAAAAAAAACTTGAGTTGTTGGATATGGAAAACACTGTGAAATACACTGACTCTATTTTAGTTTTTAAAATCCTTCATGGTTTAGCTCCACCACCTTTACAGGAATATATTAAAAGGAACATAAACAGTACAACCAGAGCTGGCTCCAGAGGTAATTTTTAATTTGTCCACTGCTGCTGATCTGTTTGTCTGTTATTATCTATTTTGTCTATTGTAATGTTTTACTGTGATTTGTCTTGTTGTATTTATTATGTGTATTATGATGTTTTACTCTGTTTTGTTTTATTGCATTTATTTTTTTTAATATGTTAAGGGACCATCTACCTGTCAGGGACTAAGGATGGAAATTAGCCTTTGACTATAATCCTGTCACTGATTCTTGAGAGTTGGGACAAAACATGTCCCACATAGACAAGTCTTATTTATATCAAAAATAAAGAAATTAATAATGATTGACATACTCACAGAGTTAGATCTAAAGGAATTGTGAATACTGATGTTATGTTTTAGCATAGATAATTACATTTTTGGGGGATATTTGTTTAAATGTATGACCTGTGGTTAGACGGCCCATGTTATTTCTCTTGTCCTCAGCAAGAGGTCACAATATTCACCAGCCCCAAAAAACTTTAAAAACCTCTAAAATTGTAAAAACATTTATATCAAATCAAAGATAAGGGTTATAAATGTATAAAACAATGCATGCCATGAACATCTAAAAATATTTTCCATAGAAATTTGCCTATCAAAGTTGTGTCCTCTGTTTTTGTCAACTCCGTCAGATTTTTTAATAAACCTCATTAAATCGGGCAATAGCATGGTCAGCTATATCCCTGAGGGTCCCTTTTCATTCTCCTGGCTGTGGTGAATGCATCAATACCATACATGGTCTGGTATGTTTGACATTCTTTGATATTTTAGATGAACATTGTCAATTTTACTATGGTCACAGCTGGAGCATGTCAACACCATCTCCCCATTATGATGATTATATTAAACCATAGTGGATTCAATAAAGTATTTTATTGAGATTATGGAGACAACTAGCAATAGCCAAGAAACTATCTAGCTAGCTACAGTGTTTTTTTCTGCGGAGGGAAAAACATGTCATTTTGTCAACTCCGTCAGGTTTTATGTCGGAGTTGACAAGTCCACCAATAACCCAGGGCCGGGTCTAGGCAGGGGCAAGAGGGGGCCTGGCCCCCTCAAATAAATGTTGTGCCCCCTCAAACTAAATCCCCCAAAATATATTATATTTCATATATTTTTATTATCTCATGTCTCTCTCCTCCGCTCCACTTCTTAATGTCTTAATGTCTTGCTTGCCTCCTCAAATATAAAATATATCAAGTTGTTTCTCGTGTCATGTTTCTCGCCTCCGCTCCATCTCCCCTTTTCGCTCTGCTCAGTGTATCAGCCTGCTGCCGGCTCGCTGTGAGGGATAGCTGTCTGCAGCGAGCGGAGAACCAACTTCCAATCACCCTTCAGTATGCAAATGAGCCAGTTTCAGGTTTCTAATAGCAACTTGCAGCAGTAAACTGCGAATGCGAAGCAAAGGAGCTCTGCTAAACTCGTTCATAGTGTTTTGTGTAGTGACATATTTAATTGCTAATAACATAATAAAAACAAGTGTGAATATTTTTCTTGAAAATCTTTATTTGTTCAGTCAACAACAACAACCAAAACCATATAATCAAATTCTTCTAGTAGCTAAGCTGTAGCCTATTCTCCTAGATCAGGGTGTGTGGGCCCACTGGCCTGTCATGTGTCACAGCACGGGGAGAGAGCACTGTCCGCTCCCTGCCACAGACTGAGCACAAATGATCTGTGCGTGCAGACCCCTAAAGAAAGCCCTGCCCCCACCCAACTTCTGCAATCTGGCTGCTATCTTACAATCGCATCTTCACTTTTCCACTCCTGCAAAACTTTCAGTAGACTTGTCCCAAACTCGTGTATCTCATTCTCCTCAGGGACTCAGCCTTGTAAACAAGTGACATACAACAGAACACTAGTGTAGAGATTGCTTGCATTCCATTCTGCTGGTCATTCTGAGGTTACATATACAATGCATCCGTTTTTCAGAGCTTTTAAAAAACGTGCTCCTGCCCCTACCAGTGGAGATCATGGTGGCGATGCTGTAGCTAGCACCTCAGCAGCTAGTGCTGCACCTACCCCTACCAGTGTTGTAGCTAGCAGCACATCAGCTAACGTTAGTAGTGATCCTGCTGCCTGCATCACTCCAACAGTAGCTAGCATAACACCAGCAAGCACTACTTCTACTCTACCTCCTCCATTCCCAGGTGTTCTTACAGTTAACCCCAAACTTCCCATTTTACCCAGTGACTTAACCACCATTGCACCATCCCAGCTATTATTAAGTAGCTACCCAAAACGTGCATTTGGCAAAAAACTGAGGTCGTTCAATCCTGCCTGGTACCGCACACGACCATGGCTTGAATACTCTGCTGAATGGGATGCATGTTTCTGCTTTCCCTGTCGCAAACACAGTACTGTGAATGAGAGGGATGTTGTGTTCACTCTGACTGGTTTCAACAACTGGAAAGTTGCACTGGAAAGTGACAAAGGGCTGCAGAGGCATGTGTCCTCCCACAACCATGTGCATGCTTCTACTCTCTGGGCTGAGCACCAGAAGAGAGAGGCTACTGGGGGGAAAGTTGACACATTATTGGTTGGCAAGACACAGGTAGAGAAAAACCGGTATTATGTCAAGAGTGTGGGCAATGCTGTGAAGTTCCTCTGTGTCAATGAGTTGGGTCTACGTGGAACAACGGAACACAGGCATGATGCTGCTGGTCATGATGATGATGATATTGCTTCTGGGCTTTTTCTTAAGTTAATCGAGTATACCCTTGAGAAAGATGAAAAACTAGCAAGCATTACCAAGGGTATCCCAAGGAATGCAACATATACATCAAATCACATACAAAATGAAATCATTGACACACTGGCAAGCACGGTGCTCGGAGAGATAAAAAAAAAATATGAAAATGCTGATGCTGTGGGGTTTTGCCTCAAGAGTGATGGGAGCAGGGACAGGTGTAATGTCGAAAACCTGTCAGTTATGATTAGGTTTGTCAGTGCTTCCCTACCCGAGGAGCATCTCATTGGGTTGCTTGACCTCGACCAACTAGATGCACAGTACATAACCTCTGAGATCCTGAAGTGCCTCTCTGATGCTGGTTACAGTGCTGACAACATTCTGAGCCAGTGTTATGATGGAGCTTCAGTGATGAGTGGAGTGAGAGGAGGTGTTCAAGCTCTGCTCCAACAGAAGCTGGGAAAGTATATACTCTACATTCACTGCTACAACCACCAACTGCACCTGGTAGTTGTGCATGCCATGCAGAGCGAACAATGTACTAAAAGATTTTTTGATCTGTCTTCTTCCTTGTACAACTTTTTTCAGCACCACTACATCACTAGAAAATATGATGCTCCTAATCTTAGGAGGCTAATTCAAATCTGATGGACAAGCCACTATGAGGTGACAAGTTGCATAACTGAGAATGAAGATCAAATCATCACTGTTCTGTCTGAGGTGGCAAAGGATGATGATGCTGCAGTGGATCTGTGCACTGAAGCATCAGGCCTGCTCTGTCAGATTAAGAGGCAGCACTTCTTTGAAATTGGCAAGTTTCTGGTGCAAGTGCTTGGTCTACTGAAACCAGCAAATGCCATACTACAGTCTCAGTCTGTGTATATGTGCAGAGCCTCAAACATGGTTGGTACAGCACTGGATTCTTTGAGGGCCATGAGGGATCACAGTGATGAGTGGGGAGAGGGAGATCACACAGCAGCTGGGGATGACGTTCCTGCAAAGAGAAGGAGAACAATGAATAGGCACCTCAGTGACAGTGTTGTAATTACAACAGTGGGCCACACAGACACAGATGACAGTGTTCCCCCCATCAGTCACTTAAAAGACCTCTACTAAACATTCTGGACCGGGCAATTACCGAGTTGGAGACAAGATTCTGCCAGAAGAATTTGGAGCTGATGAAGGCCACATCCAGCCTTGTGCCTACATCTGACACATTCCTCCACGGAGCTCTGTTGCATCCTTTGGTTGAGCTGGCTGGCACTGATGCAGGATGTCTGAAAAATTAAATCCTGGTGGCAAAGCCCATGTTGCTTAAGGAATGCCCCAATGAACCAGATCTGTCTACAGTGTGCAAAACCCTACAGCACTACAAGGCAGCATTTCCCTCGCTGTACAAGATGTACATTACAGCACTGGTCATTGGGGTTTCTTCAGCTGCATGTGAGAGCTCTTTCTCTACACTGTCCCGTGTCTTAACCCCCTTTCGCAGAACTATGCTTCATCACAGAAAGAGGAACCTGGTTATCTTGGCCCATGAAAAGTCCATTACAAACAAGCTGGACATGGACGAATTTGTGAGAGAGTTTGCCAAGGGAAACAGGAGGCTGACGTTGACCTAGAGACCTAGGAGAATATAACTAAAATTAGTGGCCAGCAAAAATGCCGTAGTTAGCCAACGTTAAAATAACCGTCACCTTAAAAGACGTTGACGTTAACCTTACACTAGCGAATGTTAACTGGTGAATTTCCCAGTAAAGTTTATATGGAAATTGTTATATAGCCTCCATGTAATTATTTTTATTACTTATTAATTATTCAATCTGATTAGAAATTGAAAGACGGTGTACTTACCATTTTAATAGCAGAAAGAAACAAACACAACATCACTGATAAAATCTGCCGAGTCAAAGCTGGTCAAAGCCACAGCTGATCGACACAACAACAAGGGAAGAACAGAGCTTGTAGTAAGGCAAGACCGCTAGGACAAACTTAAAAAAAAAGGAAATTTGTAATTGTGCAAGTTTTGCAGGTTAATAGGCCTATGTTTTATTATTTTCATCTTATAAAAATAAAATAAAAAAAAATATATATATAAAAAATAAAAAAAACTTTACAAAAATGTTCATTCTGGTACATCACCAGCTATTCTAGCCTAGGCAATATCTGTTTTATTTGTTGGTGTTGACAAAATGCTGGGTATTTTTTCAGTTGATTACAGGATACCAGGATGCCTGGGCCTTTGTTTTGGACATGTTTTTGACATGCATAATGGTCTCATCCAGGAGACCTAAGTAACTGTTAAGTTGTTTGTTTTTTCTAGGCTAATAGCCTTTGTTTTATTTCTTTAATTTTATTAAAAAAAAAATAATAATAAACAAAAACATCCTCCTAAGGGTATTATAAAAATAAAAAATACAAAAAAATACAAAAAAAAATACAAAAACATCCTCCTGAGGGATTGCCACCTTATCGTGGTCAGGAGGTTTGAGTGCCTCAGTGACCCTAAGAGCTATACCAACAGAAGCTAGTCTTCATAGGGACACCCAAGTTGGGCAGGTCTTAGGGTAGAGGCCTGACAAAGTGGTCAGGCCTCTACCCTAGTTTAGGTTGAGGGTAGGACATACAACTAACAGCAACCCAAGTTCATATATGGTTAGTCTAACAACAGTAACTACAATAAAATAAGTGTGCCAAGCATTTGAGATCACAGTACTTTACAAGGCACTTGTTCAGTGTACCCACATCCTAGTGAGTGAATTTGTCAGTTAGACATGGTAAAAGGTGCTGGAGCACAATGCCCCCTCAAGATTTGTGGCTGCCCCCTCATACTTGCCTGTCTAGACCCGGCCTTGCTGATCCCACAGCCAATCAGAGGAGAGGGGCTTTTGTCCCACAGCCAATCAGAGAAGAGGGGCACTCAATGTTGTTCCTAAATGGAGCAGATGGTCAGAGCAACACTTGTTCAAGGTAAAATGTTTAAAGAATTACATTGTCATATCAGTAGTGCATCGGAATTAAATTGACATGAGTGATTAAGTATGTTGGCGGATTGTCATCGTCTAGATTAGAAGATTTAGAGAATATTAACAGATAAAAGTTTAGGCTAGCACACTGGATAACGATAGCAACACATGATACATGTAAATTCTGTTCTCTAAATATAACTTAATCCAACGCTGTCAAGTTATACTAGTAGCAAGGTTAATGTGTAGAAAGCGTGATTGTAGTTAAACATCAATTTAACATCATTGAGGCTGCGGAATGATGGGTGAAGCTCATGATATGAGGACACTGTTTCTGGACTGCAAGCTCATAATGTCTCTCACCACCACTGTCAGAATAGTTGAGATCCATTTACTCCTGCCAGAGAGAAAATACCAGCATGTACAGCCACACACAGAGACAATTGCAGAAGTGTCTCAAACCCCCCTGCCAAATACAAATACAACTACAAAGAAAGGGACGTCATACCTAGTCCTGCAATGATTTTTATAACAATTGTATC
Source organism: Lagodon rhomboides (assembly GCA_039737535.1). Classification (NCBI taxonomy): domain Eukaryota; kingdom Metazoa; phylum Chordata; class Actinopteri; order Spariformes; family Sparidae; genus Lagodon; species Lagodon rhomboides. The sequence continues at coordinate 21,429,393 of CM077805.1, forward strand.
CAAGCTCTGCTGCTACATTATGTTTGCCATGATTATAGTAAAAATATGAGTTATCCAAGATTAAACTTTACAACTAATATAATGTAGGAAGAATAAGGAAGAGAGTGAATAAGGCCAAAGAGCAGGAATTCACCACTGTAGGGTAGAGAAGGGGAAGTGTGGGTAGAGAGGAGGAACTGACTGAAGGAGTGCATATGGGCTAAAGGTTAACTCATTATATTAAGATTGTGTTGGAAATTAAGTATTTGATTTGAAAAATGTGTAATGCATAACCATGATGAAAAGAAATATATGCAATAATGAATGAGAAATCAGTATATTGAGGTTGTGTTGAGGGAAAGAAATATATGCAATAATGAATGAGAAATCAGTATATTGAGATTGTGTTGGCAGTGTGGTTTGGTTGGAAAGGAGAAGCGAGTTTTGATGAGTGTGTGTAGTTTTGGACTGAACATGACCTCAATATGAATTAAAGTGTGATTATGTGATATTAAAAAATATGTAATGTGTAAACTGTTGATCTAAAATGTAACTGAGTAAAAATGTGATTGAAATCAAAATATTGAATGTTAGTAATCTAATGAAAATCAGTAAGCAAGGTATTGAGCTGAGGTCATTAAAGTGTTAACGAGCTGATCAAGGGGACATGAGGACAAGAGGAAGGGCCACACCTTGGGCGAGGGGGCAGACCGTGATCGAGCGTCAGGAAAGCGTAATTGATCGTCATCAAGGGAGTATTAGCCATTGAGTGAAGAGATGGCTAGAAAATATCCAAATACGGTCATGAGTTAAGCCTCTGTCCGAAATCTGAGGAGATATAAACCAGAGACTCGGACTAAAGTGCGTTCTTCCATTAGCTCCAGCCTTGAAGAAACACCTGAGACGGAGGACGTGAACAGCCGAAACATCGCAAAAAGGATTACAAGAATCTTCAGCAGCAACAAATCAAGGATTTTAAAGAGCATAAAGGATTAACCATTTTTCCAACAAGCTGTGGATTACTATTTGGACATTGGAACACTTTTTTTTCACTCTGCTGGCAGGAAGTTTCAACTTTGGGGAGATACGAGACCTCGGACGGGGTTGTGATTTCCCACAAGTTCGTGAGCTTTCAGCAGGAAGGGCGCGGCAAGCCATGGATAGACCGATCCCTCTTCGTCTCACTACCACTCAAGTAATTTAAAAGGCCTCAGCTCTTTTTAATTGATTTATGATTTACCATATTTTGATCATAGAAATCATTTCCGGTAATGATTGATAATAATTGAATGATTGAGCTGTATGCTTTGCCCTTGCTAAAGTCTATGAAATAAAGCAAACAAGATATAGTTAAAGTTAAGATTGTGGACATTGATTTTATGTCTCTTTCATGGAAGTAAAAAGTTAGGTGTTAGGTGTGCATAATATCATAACAGTTCTTAATGGTTACTCTAGTCTGCTAAATTGAAACAATTCCTTAGGGTTTACCAAAAGCCCTTAAAATCCAACCTAGCACCATACCAAGTGCTCAGATCATTTAAAGGAGAGCTGCCAAAACGGGCGTGGCTGGTGAATGTATCTGACTCAAGGGCTATTCATGTCAGGTGCCACACCAGAGGAAGCAGGGTAGACGTCCGAATTAAGGCAGTGAGAAGCTAGGCGAATCTCCTCACTACCAGCTTATAATTTCCCTATTTAAAACTCCCAATTTTAAAAGCTACCTATAATAGGTTTAGGGATTTAACCCTTTATAATGGAGAGCTGGCCCAGTACCTCCTGGACAGGGGCAAAACTTGGGATCTAACACCACACTGCACTGACTCAACACCATCGTCAGTTTATTGTGCCCTAACACATAATGAATGCGATGTTTTTCAAGCAGTCATTCTAAACAAATGTCCCTAAAAGGTGATATCATCTTGCGTATATCTGGGAACCTACAGTAGGAGCACTTTGTTGTGGAGCGTCAGTGACGCTGCAGGCCAGGAGTACTGAGTGGACCACAGTGAGACAGAAAACATAGTAAGGTGGGTCAGGTATAATAAATCATACTAAATGGGTGTTACCTTGCAATATTATTAAAGGAATCATAGTAAACATAACTATTGCTATTAGTCATATTATTTGATACACCTGTGCAACATCATGCAGTGCAGTACAACAGCTGCGCCATACAGTCTGCTTTTATAAATCTTACACATGTTCAGTTTTTGTTGACATTATCAGAAAGGTTTTCATTCTACTTTATGTTATTTGTTGAGGTCATAGTGGGTGGTGGTGCTGTGCTGGACTGCATTATCTCGACAGTTGTTGCTTATATTTTGCTTTCAAGTATTTTAATGGAGAGGGCAAAATATCAGGAACACTGATGAATATAATGCACCCCAGCACAGCAGCATCCACTGTGACTCTCGTAATAAACAGAAACCAGAATGATTACCTTTTTGACAATGGCAGCTAAAACTAGAAATATATAAGTTTTATAAATGAAGAATGTTTGGCAGAGCAGTTGAACTGGATTGTCTTAAATTGCACAAGTGCGCCTTATGACATGGGTGATGAGTCTGTGTATATTAGTAACTGTGATGAATATATAGGTAATTAATAATTTAAGTAATCATACAGAATTGATGCTGCATGCTGCACATGAGGAGAACTGAAGAGTAAGGACCAAAGATCTTATAGCTCAGGAGTGATGATGACGAGGATGTTACATGTCTCTTGTTAATGATTGTAGCCGGGTTCTGGTAGTTGGTGGAACAGTGATGTTTGCTGGATACAGGTAGGTGGAGGGTTAGCGATGCTGGCTTTGTCCTGAAACACTTTCAGCTGTTCTGGGGTTGCTTGATGTTAAACCTAGGCCACTGTTCCTTTTCACCTTTTTGGTTTGGCTCTTGCTTCTACAGCAGGTGTTTTCGTCGCAGATGCCACGAGAAGAAAGGAAGCCATGATGCGAAAGTGCCGAAGTGATTCAGATACTGCCGTAAAGCACTCTGACAGTATGAAATGTGACGTCATCGCATTTTTTGAACGGCTTTTTAGAATCGATAAGTGACCTTAAAAAATGCAATATTCAGCTGAGTTTATTATCTTAGCCCCCCCCCTTTTGAATGCAACTTTCAAATTACTTGACAAAAAATTACATCTGAGAAAAGTGTATTCTGAGGGTAAAACCCCATAGCCTCTCATTCATTCTGCACTCGCCTGCGAGCGCCCCGGTGGACAGAGATTATTCCCGCAACCAGTCCAGAAAACCGGAACTAAACAGACAGTGCCAATTCTCTTCCTATTAGACATTCTCTGATATATGGCGGCGCCCTTGTCGGCCATCTTGGCTGCAGATGGGTACTCTTGGACGCCGGAGCACAACGCAGCAATTGAGCGCAGAGCAGATCGTGCGGGACAGGAAGTTGTGCGCAGTAACAAAATAAAACATCCTGTTAATTTTCAAAATAATAATAATAAATAATTTTCTGTGATAACTTGCCCATTTTGAGTTACTTGCCCTTACTTCATGAGTCACCATAATGGTCCTTCAAAAAGCCTCAGAATGCCCCATTTTTACCTCAAATTTGCATCTGCACCACCCTCAAGGTGTTTTAGCTACTACGATTTCCTCAAAGACCAGGTACTATAAAAGGACCATGCCAGAACTGTATACGTTTTAAAAGTATGATGTTTAAAGAATGATAATTAAAGTATTGTGTAAGATTATGATAGAAATGTGTTCAAAAGCTGGCTTTCCTTAACAAGAGTGAACAGATTAGGCACTATCATCAACATAATAGTGTTCACAACACAGCCTAGGGCTTGGGTGTCTATTTTAAATAGGGGGGGAGGGAGACCTGCACCATCTTAAAATGGTTATCTCAAGGAAATTGAATCGAAAGCAACTGGATTTGGTTTTTGTCTTGAAGACGTTTCACCTCTCATCCGAGAGGCTTCATCAGTTCTGCTCCCTTGACTAGGCTGAGACTAGTCCAACTAGCCGGTGTGGAGGTCCAGCTATTTAACCTCCCAGGAGGCGGGCACAAGGCCACTGAGGCCTCTGGGTTGTATGTGCTCCATTATTGCCAAACGACAGTCGTTAGTATGGTCGTTGGGGATGGTGGAAAGTTGGTTTCGACTTCGTTAGTGTTCTATTGTGTTGTAACGACAGTCGTTGGAGTCACATGAGGCCCTCTGTGCACAGCCGTTATTCTTAGAGGCTAAGTTGTTGAATCTCCTGGGAAGACATGAAAGGGCAGCATTGTAAATTGGAGATAGGTGGTGTCGCAGACCCCCTCCTCTGTTTAGAGATGGTTTTTCAATTTTTGCATAGATGGCTTCTTTTACTCCTCTTTCAAACCATCTATCCTCTCTGTCCAAGATGTGAACATTATTGTCCTCAAAGGAGTGAGCTTTTTCCTTGAGGTGCAAATAGACAGCAGGGTCTAGGCCTGAGGAGTTGGCTCTCCTGTGTTGGGCCATGCGTTTGTGTAGTGGTTGTTTTGTCTCACCAATGTAAAAATCTTTGCATTCCTCATTACATTGCACTGCGTACACCAAATTGCTTTTGTGGGTGTGTGGCGTTCGGTCTTTGGGATGTACCAGTCTCTGTCTGAGTGTGTTACTGGGTTTGAAATACACAGGGATGCAATGTTTGCTAAAAATCCTCCTGAGTTTCTGTGATACCCCAGATACATACGGGATGACAATGTTCTTTCGTTTGTCCTGCTTTTGTTCCTCCACCACTTTGGTGTTCTTTCTGGAACCTGCTGCAGTTTTCACAAAGGTCCAGTTGGGATAACCACAAGTTTTGAGGGCACCCCTCAGGTGTTGATGTTCTTCCCCTTGTGCCTGCGAGCTGGTGGGTACGTTATCAGCTCTGTGTTGCAGGGTTCTGATAACGCCCACACCGGCTAGTTGGACTAGTCTCAGCCTAGTCAAGGGAGCAGAACTGATGAAGCCTCTCGGATGAGAGGTGAAACGTCTTCAAGACAAAAACCAAATCCAGTTGCTTTCGATTCAATTTCCTTGAGATAACTATGACCTGGATGAATGAGAATATTCACAAGCTTTCATCTTAAAATGGACTATTTGCAAATCATTTAAGATGAGGGTGATGTTCTCTGATAAGAAACAAAACAAATAAACCTATTCAAAAGTCATGATGTTGTTGCTCCTTAAGACTCCGAAAATGGCCAGATTGAAATAATGGAATTAAAATAATTTCTGTGGGAGCATGCCCCAAACCCGCCTAGAAGTTCTGACTCATGACCTCAGTATTTTTTGGACCCTGCATATGGCCCTGCAAACAACACACAATAAATATTAGCTGTCTGTATTAACAATTGACTAACTTAAATCAGCCTGCAAAATATTAAACAACACAAAAACTTGTTGGACGACGGATGTGAGGATTCGGAAGTGAAGCTTTGACAATGTAACAGATCAATAATGTAAACTATTGTCTTGTATTTTTTTCCCCCTTATGGGTTTAACTTTTAATGTAGGCTAGGCTACCATTTATTAATGTAGTCTGAGGGGAGAGGGTTTTATATGGTGTCAAAACAACACGGATGACTGTGTACAGACTGGTCAATGTGTCTGCTAACGTTTAAATCAATCGGAATCAGATCTTAAAGGATGAGAATGTTTTGTGACTTCCTGCTCTACAGACTGAAGGCTGATGGATAACTGCCCCACCTGGTCTTAGCTCTTCGGCTCTGCCCCCTGCTGTTGCTGCCGTCTGGTCTCTGATCTGACTGATACACACACCCCTTACAAAAAGCCGACCAATCAGACCTCCCGTTTAACGTAAATTTAAGTTCCCAACCCCCACTGGACATTTGTACTTGGAGTGAATGGTAGACCTTCTAGCCGTCTCGGATAACTATTGTGGAGGGCTACCCTCGGCCTCGGACATAGGGACGTTTACCGATAATAATCATACCATTGGAATTACCTTACGGTTTTACTCGTCCGGAGTGGAGTTTCACAGTGGCAAGAAATCCTTTATAGCCTAACAGTTTCGAAAAAGCTTTGGCGGTGTGAAGAGATGCGTTAAAAAGTGCGGAAATACGGTGAGTTAGGTTCACAGTTAGTGGACAGTCCACGTTTTCAATTGTTTGTTTTTTATTGTATGAACTTTTGTTTGGATGTGTCAAACAGTTTTTACTGTTTGTATTTTTACACACCAGGGCAGCATGCTGGTCACCGTATGTCTCAGTGTGACGCACTTTCTGTTTCATTTCGAGCGTTATAGGCTACGGTTCGCTGTGCGTGTTCAACCAGGGTGTCCTATTATGTCTTGTCATCGGTCTCATTAGCTTAATGTCATAAAACGTATTTGGTAACCAACGCTGTCGATTTTAATGAAGAGAAAGCTACGTTACTTTTACTTGAGGTATTTTAGTCGCTTGTCTCATCCCTATAACGCCATGCTTACGAAGTCATCACTGAGACAAGAACCGGGCGTTGGCCAGTTGCATAATCCACAATTAAAAGTTGACATCTGATTAAATGCTTCAGTTGACGAAGAGTCTAGCTCCTCGTCTTTGACAGATGGTGCAGCTGGTAAACTTCGCATGACCGAACATAGAAATATTGGATGTGTGACTGAAAGAAGATGAACGGCGCCTCGGCTGGATAGCGGACGAGACCGGGCGGCAGGGGGCAGAGCCGAAGAGCTGCGATCAGGTGGAACAGTTTTACCCCTAACCCAGCCCTCAGTCTGTACAGGAAGTCACAGAAACACTCCGATGATTTTCTTCAGTTGTTGTTAATTATGACACCACAGCCTATTAAGACTCTACACAGGGCATGATTTCTCTTCATGGATCAGCCACCATTTTACATCAGTTCTCTATTAAATCAGCTTCATATCAGTTTGCTGCTGTTTATAAATCATCTGAGCAGACCTGTTCCTCTCAGACCACATCATACATGGAATACATTAAAAGTCAAACACAAAGGAAAGAAATACAAAAGGCAATAGTTTACATTATTGATCTTGTCACATACTGTTGCAGCTTGACATCTGAATTCTGATATCCTGTCTGATGTTAAATATTTTACAGGCTGGTTTAAATTTGTCTAATACCAACAATTGTATATTGTGCTGTTTCTAATATGAAAGTGGGCCATTTAGTCTCCACACTGGCCACACAGCATGCTTTCTCTTAAAGGGATAGTTTGGGTTTTTTGAAGTGGGGTCATATAAAGTACATCTATAATCGGTCTGTTCCCTACCGTAGTTGCCATTCAGCGCAGCCTCAGTTTGGAGAAGTAGAGAGCCCAGACACTCAGCTTTGTACTGCAGTGAACGGAGACCAGATGGAAAGTGAATTTTAACCACGTAAAACAAGGCCCACTTTCTTCAAAATCTATATCAGTTAATAGTACGTTCTATAGAGTAAATTCGCACCGCTTTAAACTGCCATCAGACTGCCTGTTCTTTTTGCACTACAGTTTCTCAACCATAGTACCTCCGTATCCCTATGCATTAGCGCAACTGGGCCTCGCACTGTATTCCGCCGCTCGCAGAGGTGATCCGTAGGGATACGGAGGTACTCAAAAAAAAAAGTCTCAAAAGTGCAATTTTGACATTAGAAAGGAATTGCAAGTGAAAGTGTACTTGAAATACAACATTCGATCACTGCAAATAGCATTAAGGCATTGTTTCTTAAAGTGCAAAAATAATAACAATGGTAACAAAACTAAAAGTAAACATAAACTGTCTATAGTCAAGTCCTGTTATTGTCACTGTTTTCTTCCTTGGTAATTGTGAGATTCTTGTTTAGGAGAAGGAGCTCATTGACATGATCTGGAGTTAGGCCGCTCCTTTTTGCAGTGAGAATATCGCCCGCAGTTGAAAACACGCTTTCCGACGCAATACTGGTCCCTGGGACACAAAGGTATTGCTTTGCCAGGCAAGCCAACAGTAGATACTCATTCATTTGACTTCCACCAGGTCAGAGGATTTTCATTCAGCCCAGCAGGTTTTTCCGCCCTGTATCTTCTGATTTCATCTTCAGCCCTCGTCAATGAAAACATTCTTATTAAATTAACATTTAAAAAAAAAAAATACTTACATCACGTGCAGCAGAGGCAGCCTCAGTCTGCAGTGTGGAGAAGGTGACATCTCACTCTTTAGCAGACGGGGATGGTAGGGCCTTAAAGCGAGGATCCAGCGCTGATGCTGCATACAATATTCTCCTTCTGCGCATCATATCTTAAAGACATTTCACAAATTATTTTTGTTATCACAGTATGAGGATAAACATGGCATACATACAAGTATACAATCTCACACATACAAACAAAAAGTGCATGGGTTATAAATTATTAACTGCTACAACTAATCAGTAAAATAAGAAGAAAATGCACATATAAAATACAAAACTTTGCTTTTGTAATGTTTTGATTAGGCCTACCATTGACTAATGCGTGCACGTGCACACACACACACACACACACACACACACACACACAGACCTTAGCATACCCAGGGCTCCAGACTAACTTTTTTACTAGGAGCACAGTGGCCCCTAACTGAAAATTTTAGGAGTGCAATCACAAAATTTAGGGGCGCACACCATAAATCAATTATATTGACTATATATAATATATATTATATAATATAATAATTAATAAATTATTATATGTTGAGTTCAGTTACACGTTGTTCTTTCTTTGCGGGTCGAGCTGGCCTTTGTATTTGGTCAAGAGTAGTTCTTCCTTGGCAATGAAAAAGGCCGTGTTAAACTTAAATATTAATTTGCCTCCTCAGCGCACTGATTAACAGCCTCTTGTCTTCTGTGTTTGACCAATGTGTTATGTTTTAACTGTGTAGTGCTACATTACCTGCAGATTTCAGAAGGGTGAAAATAACCCTGAGATTACACTAGATATGTGTCCGGTACGTTACTGCTCCCATCCGGTTTTGCAGTACCGCAGTTATAGGTATGTGTTATAAAAACAACAACACGAAGTGAAATGAAGGATTAGTGGCTTGTATTTATCTCTTTTTTGATATTTGTGTGCTGGCCTCAACACGCAGTGTTTTATTTTGAAAAGTAACCGGATGTTATATTGTTGTTTTGGTGCGTGACTTCCTGTCTGCTCTGTGCTAAATTCAGCTGAATTGCTGTGTCGTGCTCCCGCATGCGCCGAAATGGAAGTCTTGTGTATCTGCTCTTGAGGGTTCCAGGCTGCCAGAGCTGGGACGGAGAAGATATGCAGCGCAGCTGACCTGGTGGAAGTTAACATATAGACTAGAGTGAAACCATCAGCTCTGCCATGCAGCGGACACGTAAGCATCAAGAGTTTGTTTCGACATTGTTCGCTGAAAGTGAAATCTTCTCCTTCCACGCTCAGAGCAACTTTAGGACCCGCCCCCTCCACACATTTGACACTTGCAGTGCCATTCCCTATTCCCTGCCCCTCTCACACACATTGGCCTGCCACCTGTGATTCCAGATTCTTTGATTCGCCCCTTCCACAAATTTTGGTCGCAAAATGCGACCATTTGGTCGCAGTCTACAGCCCTGATACCTTGTCGTCAGGTTATTCTTTGCAGCAGCCTTCAAATCCCTCACCATGGAGTCTTTGAGGCTGGGGATCAAGGCCTCCTGCAGCAGTGCGAGAAGTAGGGCGATGACAGACAGTTGGTTGCTTGTCCTCCGACATTGCCAGTGTAGCTTCTTTCCTTGGTTTCAAGACCGCACCAAATCTTCGGCAATGGTTATAACAATAATACCACATGACATTATTTTTAGGGCTGTGGCTATCGAATATTTTGGTAATCAAGTATTCTATCCAATATTAATTGAGTAATTGGGGCGAATCAGGGCGGCTCCGGACTGCCGGAGCCGTGACGCAGCGCATCCGCAGTCGTTGGAAACTGACAGTGAAACGTATCAGCTCCGCCACCGTGCCGGACCAGTTAACAGGCTCGGTTTGCCATTTCTTCGGTGGTGGTGAAACACCAAAGAAGCTGCTTAATTTCCGCAGTCTGACTGTCAGATACACAAATGGCGCGTGGTGACACACGTGACGCATTCCTTATTTTCACCGCGCATAGCCTTTGACGTAAGGACGTTGTGTCACACTAAAAAGAATCCGTGTGAAACGTGCGCTTTAAATTTAATTAAACGAGGCTTCGAGGCAGAGGAAATTCCTCGATCATTTTTTGTAATCGAGTTATTCGAGGTACTCGAGGAATTGTTGCAGCCCTAATTATTTTCATTATTTTATTAACTTCACAGGCCGTTTAACATCACATTCATGCAGCACTCAGACGAGGTTGTACGCTTGACGTTGCTCCCGCAGCTCCGCTCGTCTGTGTTGCTCCGGTCTCCGCTGCCTCACGTGGGTGTCAAGCTACCAGGTGAGTCCCCAGATTTGTTGTCGTTCACCGCTCAGGACGGCGTTGCTTGCTAGTGTCCTCAATTTCGTAGCAAACAACATAAGCTAACACTAGCTAAATTGATAGGTCAAGCTGATAGTGAAGTTTTAGAGCGCCCTCTGCTTGATCTCAAGGTGACCTACTTTAAACCATCTGTTGCACTTATAGACTGTACATATTGATTTTGAACAGGTCATTACATTCGAATAAGAACTTTTCCCCCCACTTTCAAACGAATTTTTGAATTTCGAATAAAAAGTGACAGCCCTACTGCTAACTGCATTTTCGTTAGGATGTCATCTTTCACACATGTATACATCATGGGGGTAACAGTTTCAGTCAGATGCTTACGTTGCACCATGACGTAGTGTGGTTCGAGCACCTGAAAGAGCCGCTTGAAGCCTTTGTTTTCCACTACGGAGTACGACCGTAAATCTTTTGCATACAAAAGTTGTGATGGCCTCTGTTATCTTTATGGCCCGCGAAGAATCAGCTGGTGATGTTAGTGATTCCCTCAGTTTCTTTTGTTTTGACCCGGACAGCTTGTTTCTGAGGTTTGTAGTATTTCTACAATAACTGACCTCCGCTTGGCAAATCTTGCAAACCACTTTGGTCTTATCCAATTCTTTATCCTGTGTTGTTTTAAATCTGAAATGGTTCCAGACGTTAGACTTAAGTTGGGACGGCTTGCTGAGTGTAATTCAACCCGCGTCGGTCATTGTGTGTATGCACGCTAAAGCACCGCTGCTTCATCACACACGAGACTACTGGGGTTCATAGGAAGAAATCGATCTAATGCCCTATGAATCAATATTGCAAAATTTTAATGAAATTGATCCTAAATTGATTGAATCGAGTTTTTTACCCAGCCCTACTCAGCATAGCTGAGGAGTACATGCCATACAACTAATAGCCCCTTTTCACTGGTCAAAAATCCCACTTAAACCCGCTAAGATCAGGCTTTTTTGTGGGGAATGGGAATGTGTAAAGTCAGATTATACAACAAGTAGTTCCGACCGAGCAATCTGATTGGTCAGCAACAAATTTAGACTGTGCTCAAATCAGCATGACAGCACGCCTGACTCATTACTCAAAATATTACTCCGCCAAGTCTGTGGCAACATTGTATCCATCTCCATGGCAACATCGTAACTGTCAGAGCTGAAGTAGGAAACGGCGGAAAAATAGGCTACAAAATGGATTAGTTTGTTGTTGATTTTGATTTATTTGGCGGTCTCAGTTTGGGTGAATGGTTGGAGGAGGATGAGAAGAACCAAATGGCAAAAAAGGAAAGATTTGTGGTAAATAAAGTGATAAACTTGTCTGTTCTTTATAATTGGATAATAATAAGATAAAAATGAAACAAGTCCAAGCTGGGTATTTTATTATTATTATTATTATTATTATTATTATTATTATTATTATTATTATTTTTTTTTTTTTTTTTTTTTTAGAAATGTTATTAATTACTCATGAAAATAAATGACAAACCACCTGTCAGCTGCCAAAGTCACATTTATAGAATAAAGTGTCCCATTTTAGCCTATTCCCTTAGGTGTGAGAGACACTATTGTGACCGCGGTGAAAACGTTTTATAAAAAAAATATAAAAGAATTCCGAGACCACAATAGAACACTAACGTCAGCTCAGAGTTCACTCATCTGGGACTAGAAAATCCTTTCTGTTGCTAGGTCGTTACTATGGGTTGGATTTTTTGCTGTAGTGGTAAACTACATTCCATTACACATATGAGTCTACTGACGTGACTGATGTTGTTTCAGTTATTAGTCAGACCCCATGTGTTTCAATGGAAACGCGACGCACACTTGCAAGAACCTTTAAAATTTGAGAGCAAATTGTCTATCAACATGGATATATTTTGATTATACATTTTATTTGTGTTGGTATTAGTTGTATAATCGCAATATTACCCTTGAGGGTGTGTTTTAACGTCATTCTGCTGCACAAAGTGATGATGTGTTATCAACACCCAGTGGTGGTGCGTAAAATTAGGAAGGAATTCGGGATGGGGTATATTGAGGACGTTTTATTACTGGACACAGTGTTGGAGACGGAGCTCTGTACATTACTATGAAAGCTGCTCAGTGGTTATTCAGTATATTCCGGTATTCAGCTTACCTCATTTTTTTGTGCACATAACGTTGCTGAATCGAGACCTGACCAACTGAAGATCATAACACTGCCCCCCACAGGCTTGTACGGTCTGCACAAGGCATTATTGTTGCATCACTTTTTCTGTCTCTCTTCTCACCCGTTGCTCTGGAACAGGGTAAATCTGGACTCATCACACCACATGACCTTTTTCCATTGCTCCAGAGTCCAATCTTTATGCTCCCTAGCAAATTGAAGCCTTTTTTTCAGATTAGCCTCACTGATAAGTGGTTTTCTTAAGGCTACATAGCTGTTAAGTCCGGATCCCTTGAGTTCTCCTCGCATTGTGTGTGTGGAAATGCTCTTAATTTCACTTTTAAACAAAGCAGTGAGTTCTACTGCTTATTCTCGTACAATTTGATTTCACCAAATATTTAAGTGATCTCCGATAACAATCATTCCAAGATTTTTTTCTGCCCACATTTCTTCCTCGAAAATGATGGTGCACCACTATCCTTCCAGGTATTAAAAATGCATTGGACAGTTCTTAACCCATTTTTTGTAGTTTCAACAATCTCCTGAGTTGTTTCATTTGCTTGATGCAAGCCAGTAATTTGACCCTTCTGAAACAGACTAACATCTATTCCACGACCACAGGATATGTCTTCTGACATGGTTGTTTAGGAATCGAGAAGCTATTCACTGCATCAGTCTGAGTGAAATGACTTGTCAGTTGAAACAGCAGAACAGCAGAAATGGTCCAATGGAAGGCATTTTTTTTTTGCTTAGTTAAAAACAGGTGGTGACTTAATTTTTTGCCAGGCAGTATAAATGTGCATACTTGTGTCAACCCACAAAGTTACCTGCTATCTTGCTGGTGCTGTGGTTGAAGTTCTCATTTTGCAGCGAAGGAGTAGAAAAGAAGCCTACTCAGGGTGTTTTTACACCCATGGATGAGGCTACAGTTGCAGTAGAGCACATGCAGATAGAAAGTCGGGTGAAGCCAAACTGGTCTGCAGAGCAACTGAGATACCAGTGAAGACACTGTTCATTTCATACATTTTTTGTATGAGTATACATCCTTGTGAAACACATCCCTTAATTCTCTCCATCATAGAGTGATGTAGGGATGAAGTGTTTTTGTTGGCCAGCCCGGAAGTTAGCATCACCCTGGATCTCTCGAAAAAAAAATTAGAATTACATTTTGGATTATCGTGAAAATAAGCTGTGTGGCAAACACAAGTCTATGATACTTACATCTTTTGTTCAGCAAGATAAGAATAAGAATAAGAAACTATCCAACCAATATTTTTTCTTTTTGTTTCCCAGATCTGACGAACACTTAACTGAAGGCCTCACTTGAAAGATTGCTCCACATGCAATGCAATCTGGATGTCCACACAGTCAAGGAGGGGCCTATCCTGTGTTCCAACACCAGAGTAACATTTGTTTGTTTACATCGCCTCAGAATAACAATGTTTCACCTGTACCAGGGGTTTACCCAGCAGATGGAGTACAATACAACATGGTAGCTACTCCCTATCTTAGGGAATTCAGCGTGGCTCACAGTCCAACTCAGCGGCAGCAAGGCAATGCACAGTCACAACAAAATTTCCAGGGACTCCACCAACTGGAATCTACATGTGCTAATGAGAAATATGTGAGACAATCTGTTTATAACAGTGGACAACAAAGACATTGCAACATGCAAAAAGAGTCAAATTTGAACATTGACACAGGACTGCAGCATAGACAAAATCAGAATTTTGCCTTCTCAGTTGGTGCCAGTTCTGCAGCACTTCAGGGAGATGGCCTTGGACTCGCAGCACAGACATGTCATTCACCGACTCAGTTCTCTTCTCTGCCTGAGAGCAAAAAGCAGACAATTTACCCACTGGTGTATTCATTACTTGAAGTAAATCCTCCGGATTGCGAATTACGCAAAACTAGTGCCAAGATTGAACTGACTACTAGTACTCATTTTTCAGATGAAAGGCACCCTAAGAGTCAACAAGGGAAATGTTCACTAACTGCTCTCAACTGTGGAAAAACTAGAACACAAAACTTGGATCACTCAGAAGGAACTAATTCCACTCCCTGTCAGCAGCAGGCCTCCTTTCCTTCTCCCAGCAATCAGTCATACCCAGGGAAGATCTTGCCATTTGGAGAAACAGTACCACCTACAGATGATGATATACAGGCATTTATTTTAAGAAGTGTTGTAGATTTTACAACTCAAAATAACCGAAATAATGAACACGTACATTCTTACTCCAAATGCCCGTCTGGCTGCATGCCAAAGTCCAACAGTAAAGCCCATCACCCCAAAACCTCTGTCTCTGACAAAGATGATATGGATTTGCAAATTCTCAACTGTGCTGTGATTGAGCAGTGCACCAGTGCAGCTGGACAAGCATCTAAAGAGGGCAGTACAAAGGGCAGCAAAGCAAATACTGAGTCAATTCCAAAGTCTAAAGAGAGGAGGGATTGTGCCACATCTGCATCAAAGAAACATTCAACAGGTACACCAGCCTCTGCTATAGGAAATGCTAGACATGCTCCCCAAACTGAATCTGTTGAGGGTGCACCCATAGATTTTGCAATGGCAAATTTGTTTAATCAGGAGACTGAGAGGATAAAACACTTGCTGGTTGTAATGAGGCAAGTTTCCATAGTACTATATGGTGTATTAAGTACGTAGAGACTGGTGTGATCACCCTTTTATTATTACTCAATTGCACCGAAGGAGCCAGTTGGTAGTCTGAAGAATGTAGAGAACATAGAACAGATGGATAACTGTTCTAAAGTCATACTGCAACAATATTGGAATGGGGATATCGATAACACTCATCTCTTTGCATCCACAGAATATCCACAAAGTATTGGGAAAGTTGCTGCCTCTTGCACAAAGAATGAAGATGAGAGCCCAGTAGTAATCATCGCAGTGCCTTCAGTGACCTTGGATGAACTCATTGAGAAGCACCCCAGTTCATCACTCAGCTGCAGCTCATCGCAAGAACAATATAAGTCTCTTGGGGAGAATATTAACAAGAATTTGGATGACACAGAACAAATTCCTGGTGTTTCTTGGGCTATCAAGCACATGAAAGACAGGGATAAAGGAGATTCAGGCCTAAAACCAGTGGATGCCGTTTGGATGGACAATGTGCAAAGTGTGACTGATGTCTTGGAAGATCTTAAAACAAAGTCAAGTTCAGTGGCATCTGAACACAAAATATCTGAATCCACATCTTTTACTGAAAATCAAGAGAAAAAAAATAAAATTGCTCATTGCAAGCTGAATTCATCAGCTGTTATTCAGATTCATAATGTATTATCAATAACTACTCATCAAAGCGATCAGCTGTGCAACCAAACAAGCTATGAAGGTGCGAGGGAGGATCTGTGTTCTGTGTATCCACAAACTGATGTAAGAATAGCACTTTCTGAAAACAAAGTGAAAGAACAGGCTCCTCTATGTAAAGGAAAGGGTAAGAAAGGAAGCTATGTGAGATTTCTCAAAGATCCACAATATGAAGACATTTCGGAAAATGAAGACATGCCTCAACTAGATACAAAACTCCTGGTCCCAGAGCTTGGGTATTTAAGTGCCTCAACACGTTTTGAAGACTTACAGTATGAAGATATAAGTGAAGATGAAAACTCACAGACTGATAATATGACTGTGGAGAGGCCTTTGCTTACGCAAGAATCTGAATTGGACAATAAGCAGTCTTCATTAAAAAAGAAAAATGGACATGTGCCGTGTCAGGTTTTGAAATTTGAAGATGAGACTGATGATGAGATGAGTGATAACTGGATTGTCATTCCTATAGAGATATCTGGCCTTAAGTTTGAACCAGAAGATGAAGACTGCAAAAACCTAGAAAAAGTGGTGCCAGTTGATGGTGCAAGTGGAGACAAAACACAGCTAGACACAGGTCCAACGCACCGTGACTGTTGTCGGCGAGCTCCACCTCTGTCATCCCAGATCGAGGTGTTTGACACACGTGAGAGCTTTCTAAAAGCTCAAGGTGTACAATTTTCCAGTATATGTGAGGTGGCATTAGGCTGCCACACAACAGAACATGAAATGGATGCTTTGGGTGAACCACAGAACAAGAGAGATTCAGGCTCCGAGACTGAAGAAAGCTCTAAAACTGAGGACAGTTATGATTACTCTTCTGGATCAGAACACAACTTTTTAACACCTTCCAGAAAGTCATGGAACAAGAGATCAGCGGCAGATGAAAAAAAGGATGAAGATGATGAAGTTGAGCAAAAGCTTAAACGAGTGATTCAAGCCGAAGCTGCCTCCAAGCCTGTTCAACAAAAGACCAATGGAGAAAAGACTTCAAAAAACTCTAATATAATAATCATTGATTCTGACACAGAGGATGAAAGTGATCAAAACTGCAAGAAAAAGGCAGAAAGCAAAGAATGTTTCTCAGGTTCAGACAGCAATGAACATTCCCCTTATAGTCAACAAAAGAGACATTCACCTGAAATTGTGGGCAGCAGGTCTGGAACTGTTAAAAAGAAGTTTAGAAAAAAACGACTGTCATCTGCAGACTCACCAGCACCAGACCACCAGTCTAAACTTAATGATGCACAGTTTAAAGAAATTATGCAGGTTGTAACATCTGACCTGTCACACAGTACAGACAAGAATGGACAGCTGATTAAAACCAAAGGTGCCTCTGATCATGTCCAACATAACGAACAAAAGAGTTCAAAAAATGAAAGATATGATATTATTATCCTTGACTCTGATACAGAGAGTGACGGTGACCAAAACTGCAATAAGGTAAACGGGAAGAGATTGTTCTCTTCGGGGTCAGCAGAAGGTGATGATGCCTCATGTGTTCAACAAAGGACACATTCAGCTGAAACAGTGGACAGTGAAACTGCCAAAGAAAAGCTCAGAGAAGCCCAACTCTCTTCTGCAGATTCATCACTGCCACAGCACAAATCTAAACTTCATTATTCACACATTAAAGAAGTGACACAGGATGCATGCTCAGACCTGTCACATGGTACAGAAAAGAGTAGACAGCTGGTTGAAGCTAAAAGTTACTCTGAGGATGTTCAACACAAGACCAACCGACCAAGGATACCAAAACGAGGAGGAAATACAAAGAGAAGACTATCATCAGGATCAGAGGACAATGACGATGCCTTATTTGCTATAAAAAGCAGACCTTCAGCTGAAACTGTGGATAGTCTTTGTCGAACTACAAACAAAAAACCTAAAACAAAAAGACTGTCATCAGAAGAAGTTCAAAAGAAGCAGCCCCAGTCTGTGGAGAAGGAGGCAGACTCCACTTTGGGTCTTAATCGTTTGATTCCTCGCTTTGTTATTCAGAAGTCTTCTCAACCTATGGAATGCTTGAAACTGTTAAACAAATCTACAATTTGCATGCAGGGTGATGATAAAACCCAGGTCCCAAAGACCCCCACAGAAACCAGCAAGAAGAATGACCTCAATGAAAAGAATACACTGCATTCAGACGGAAATGGGAAAGTAAGATTTGAAAAACCTGCAAATAATAGAAACCATTCAATGAAGAATAAGGTTCAGGCTATCATTGAGAAATCCAAACTTTCATTCCCTAGTCAGGAAAGCCCAGCTCCTTCAGTAGCTCATCAAATCGTGATTCCTGCAGGGAAGCCAGACCAGGACCTAGTCACTATGACAAGGGACACAGAGGCACAACTCTCCACGAGTCTCCAACCCCACTGAAACAAGGTGTGCTCTTTTGTCTTTAAAATGCATTTTTAATTGTCCTATTGTAATCATTAGTAGTGTAATTAAGTTATTTTGAATGCATGTGCCCAAACATAATTTTTCATTCATCATTCATCATTCACTCTGAGTGAAGGTCACAAGCGGTCAGGGAAGCCAAAAGTTGCTCAGCCAGCAAAAGGTGATACTTGCATCATCTCTTTGCTTTGTTGGACTGATGTGATTTAAAAACCTGTGTCTACTGCAGAGTCAGTTGACCCAAGTGTTAATGCTGGGTGAACACTTTCCCATTGCACACAAAAGGCTGATCTTAGTGGGTTTAAGTGGGATTTTTGACCAGTGGAAAAAGGAGTATTAGAGCCAACCCATAATTATGCAGTTTGGTCAGGTTTTCCCGTTTGAGGGATTTAGGTGTAATCTTCTTTTCTCTTGTTCTGACATTTTTCATTGTAGGTTCCAACAGGTAAGGGGCGAAGTGCTGAACCCCTCCAGGACCCCATCTGAGAAGGGAAAAGCTGCCAGACATTCACACCCTTGGACAAGTGGTTGACGAATGAAAGCAGCAGTCAATGTTGGTTGTAGCTGCATTTGTGAATAGTACAATGACTGCACGCATTATACCTATACTATAAAAAAGAATATTTTTTTATTTTAATTGTTAACTGTGTGTATGTACACATAAATAATATCAGCAGTTTGTGGTCATTTTTCATGTTTCGGTGTCAAATGGAAACTAGCTAAATACCCTTCATTTTTACCAGCTACCTCAAAATGTCACATTTTTGCTCTGAAAAATGTCATTCCAGATATTTTAATTTTAATTTTTTTGCTCATTATCACATTTCTTTTCCCTTTTTAAGGTGACTATTTCTTTACTTTGAAAACTCAGCAATAATTGCACTATTTACTACAGGCAATGTTATATTTGTTTTTTGAAGGTCTATGTCAAAATTCATAAAGTCTTAAATGGATCCATTGCTGTCTTACTCGTGTGTAAACTACTCTATTACCTTTAGAGGGAGACATTTACACTTACATTTCAACCTCGATCATCTTGTTAGAATGCAATGTTCCGCTGGGAAACTTTGGGTTTGTGGATGCGACTTCACATATACCACCCATACAAACACCATTGTGGACCAAGTACACCTCCTCAAGGCAACGGCACTCCACGATGGCAGTGGTCCTTCTACCAGGAAAGTGCGCCCTGACACATCACAAACACTGTTGAGGAACGGCTCAACAAAGTGCCCAAGGCTGGGGACTGGGCCTCGAAATTCTCAGATCCAAAGTACCCACTACAAACGTCCCAGTGCCAGACACCACAGGACACTCCCAGAGGTCTTATGACCATGCCTTGACAGGCGAGAGCACTTTTGGCTACACAAGGGGAACCTGCACAATATTTAGTAGGTGGTTTTAATGTGATCCAAGTAGGAATAGTGATGTCAGTAGGTACTATATTGCCACTCTCCCTGTGGTTTCGTGATAAATTGGCAGCTGGAAAGTTTTCAGCAGCTGGAATAGCAAAAACAGGGTTTCATCAGGAGAGCCTCAACACCTCATCAGTAAGTGTTAGTTGGGCATCTTGCAAAACAAAATCTATGGATTTTTATGCAGAGGTTGTCATATATAATGATGAAAATACAATATAAATTTATGAGATGAAGAATTCATGTCTGTCTTGTAATAAAACAGTTGTTCTCAGGACAGTTCCCATAGCCTAAGGCAAAATATAAATAGATAAAAAGAAATAGGTTGTAACTCAAAACCAACCAGAAGTCTGAGGGTTATCAAGTACCCCACTCAACAGTCCGACTTCCCAGTTGCCCTCAAGGACTAGATACAGAACACTAAGGGTACATTCAGACCAAATCCAGTAGTGAATTACTGGATTCATTCATACATCATTGACATTATTCCACTTTTGAAAGCAAGCAATCTACGTTTAGCATCAGCGTTTAAACAAACCTTAAAGTTTTACACATCATTTATATATTCTTGCCATTTTGCAAAGTTTGAAAATCCTTGAAAAAGTGTAAAAATGGAAAAATTCAATCCGTTTACTTAAATGAGGAAAAATGTCCAGAAAATGCTGAATATTTGAAGTATGAATAGTATAAATGAGAAAAGTCTTAATATATTGATGTTTGAATGGATTTAAAATGGTGTAAAATGTGGAAGGAGTTAGAGGACGGAAAAACATGACGGAAGATTATTGATTAAGAAAGAATTCTGTGTGTGTATCTGTGAATGCTTTGAGCTCTGTTTCAGCAGGGGCAGTTCTGTGATCAGAGAAGACCTAATCTTTTATGGCTTTTGGGCAGAATTTAACTTTAAGTTGACAAAATACAAGCTGATGCATTCTGTGGCTGTATAAGGACTGGTGAAGATACAGGTTGTAACGTAGCTGTCTCATTAACATAAAAAATTCAGGCAGGGAGGGATAGGGAATCACCTGAACCTGCAGTGCATCTCATGTCGCTCTCTGAGATATTTTGTTCTCAAGATGGCAGAACAGTTCAGAGGTGTACTCGATGGCTGTGTCCCATTTCAGGGTCTGCATCCTTTTTTTCCCCCAAGAACTTTATTGAAAAGTCAGATATTACAATCAGAAAAAAACACAGAACATTAATACAAAACAAAACAATTCCAGGGGGTCACAGTAAACAAATTAATGATAAATTAGTTCATAAGTATATTATAAAGAGTGCATAGCTCAGTGGTTTTGATGGCTTTTCTGTTTGTTGAACGTTGGATTGTTTTAATGTATTGTTTGAGCTCCTTCTCAAAAATTAAAAAATATGGTTTGTGATTAGAGAATTTAGATTTGTGTATATGGTATTTTGCAAGTAGAACAAACAGGTTGATAATGTAATATTGATCTTTGTTGTTCGTAGGATAGGAGAGGAACCCAAACAGTACATTTACATATGTAAGAGAGACACCAGATAAAATATTCTGGGAAATGAATGTACAGACATATTGCCAGAAAACACATAAAAAAGGACAGGGCCAGAACAAATGACAAAGATATTCTTCACATTGTTTGCAGAATGAACGGTCCACGTCAATGTCATTTTTGTATCTACGTAGAAATAACTTGCAGGGATAAAACCTATGAACCATTTTAAAAGACACTTCTTTAATCTTATTTATAATCAGATATTTAGAAGGAAAGCACCAGATTTTCTTCCAGTTCAAGTCTGGAGTGAAGCTATTCCAGTAAGAGACTACATTTGGAACAGAGATTATGTCATTTTGAAATAAAGCACGTATATTACAGTTGTTATTACTTTTGATGTAGAAAATCAGATTTGACCAACACTAGTGTCAGCAGGGTCTAATTTCAAGAAAGTCAGGATCAGATGTAATGGAGCTTTTAAGTAGCAACAGAACACCAGATGGAATAGCGTCAAAAACTACAGCGTATATCTTTGGAGGAATGGGAATGCCGTACTTATTTAGAAGTTCAGAGTAAGACATTAAAACACCATTAGAGTTGAAAAGCTGCTTGACTTAATAGATTCCATGGTTAAACCAGTTTTCCAGAGATAAAGATTTCTGTTTTTATAATATAGCTCTGTTGTTCCAGATATAGTATCTGTGAGGTGAGAAATTGTGCCTGTAAATTAAAGTCCAAGAAAGAAGCAGTTGTTTATGGAAATTTGACAGCTTTAAGGGGATCTTTTCAATATTGTAGTTGCAAAGTAAAATAAATCTATGGACACCAAGTTTTGAAATAAGAAATTAGGGATAAAATTCCAGGTTGAGGATGGGCTTTTAAGAAATTATTTTATCCAATTTATTTTGAAAGTATTATTTAGGGTTGAAAAATCTAGAAAATTAATACCACCATGTTCATATGAGTTCCTCAGAACTGACTTCGTAATATAATGATTCCTATTTCTCCATACAAATTTATATAGCATATTATCAACAGATTCAGCGGTTTGTTTATTCACATCAAGAGACAAGGCTGTATAGGTCAAACGGGAAATGCCTTCTGCTTTGGTTAACAAGATTCTTCCTCTAATCGACAAGTCTCTTTGAAGCCATGAATTAAGTTTTTTTTTTTTTACCTTACCTATAATGGGGTTGAAACTCAGAGAGCATCTATTATTTTGGTTCTTGTTGATCGTTATGCCAAGATAAGTTACGGAATCCTTCACAGGAATGTTAGAAATGGAGGATGCATCGCAATTTTTGAGGGCTAACAGTTCACACTTATTTATATTTAAGCAGAGCACAGAGACATTAGAAAAATACTTTATTATATCAATGGCTACTGAAACCTGAGAAGCATCCTTTAAAAATAAGGTGGTGTCATCAGCCAGCTGACTAATTATGATTTCTCTTTCAGCTATAGTGATACCTTTCATGTGGCTGAGTTAATAAAATCTGAAAGTAGTTGAGTACAGATCGGGAACAAGTACGGTGAGACCGGGCAGCCTTGTCTAACACTGCGTTTTAGATCAAATCTGGGAGATGTGCCTGCTAGTGTTGTTTTTGGCGGCCTGTTTTACTTTTAGTTTTAGTCTAGTCTTTGTGTCAAGCTATCATTTTAGTTTTTATTAGTTTTAGTCACGTTCATACTCCTTTTAGTCGTGTCAAGTTTCAGTCGACTAAAAGTCTGAGCATTTTAGTCTTATTTCAGTCAGAATTGGCCATGACTATTTTAGTCTAGTTTTAGTCGAGGAAAACTGATGACATTTTAGTCTAGTTTTAGTCAAAGATTTTATTTAGCCAAACCCATTTTACAATTCAAACAAGGTTATCCTATTATTATATTATTGCTACCTTATAGACTCAAGAATACATCCATTCCAGACACAGAAGACGCTCTGATTTGAATTTACAACATATTTATTTTAACTAAAAACCCACTTTACACTCTTTCTGTCTAACAAATTGTTCACCTTGCCTTGTTTGGTGTATTTTTTCTCAGCACAACCTCACTTATGTGACTGTACAGTTATTTTTTAATTTTGACATACTGTATTAATACAGTGGACCTAAAATCACGTCCGGTGCGTCCGTCGACCCCAGAGGGTTAAGGATTTTTGTTATAACATTTCGTCTCGTCTCGTTTTGGTCAACGAAAATGAAGACACATTTTAGTATAGTTTTTATTTTGTAAACCACATTTAGTCTCGTTTTTATTCGTCTACAATATTGCATTATATATTTAATTATCGTTATCGTCACATGACCAGCATTTTCGTTGCGTCTCGTCTCGTTTTCCTCAGGTGATAAAGGTTCGTTGACGACGATATTTAGTCATAATTTTCTTTGACGAAAGCAACATTAGTGCCTGCATGTAGTTTAATTGAGCATTTTTATACATGGTCTTGATAGCTGCACAAAAGTAAGGGCCAAAACCAAATTTTTCTAAGGCTTGAAACATAGAATTATGTTCGATGGTATCAAAAGCTTTCCGAAAGTCTAGGAACAAAATTAAGCTGTTATCATTGCAAAGATCAGCATAATCAATAAGGTCTAGGACAAGCCTGATGTTATTAGCTATATGTCTATGTCTCATAAAACCACTTTGTGTTTCATCGATAATATGATCTAGAACAGTTTTCAATCTGATAGCAAAGATTCGAGCTAAAATGTTGTAGTCATTGTTAAGAAGGCAGATCGGTCGCCTAGTAATCAATCAAGAGAGGATCTTTTTTAGGTTTTGGAATTAAGGTTAAGAGTTCTTGACATAAGGTGGGAGGAAGAGTTTGTTCTTCAATGCTCTCTAAAAACACACCATGGAAGAAGGGGGACAGCTGCTCTGCAAAAGTTCCTCCAACCATTTTCTTCTTGACCTTGCAAAGGCTCCCTCTGCTTTCATTCTGTATATGTCATTTAACTTATTTTGCAGTGAAATTAATTCTTGTAAGTCATTTTCTGATAAATCTTCAGGTGAAATTTGAGTAAGTGCCGTTATTCTGGAAATCACATTTGTTTTTTCAAATGTTCTAGATTTTGATTATGAAGTTCCAAATTAAAGTAAATATTTATTAATGTTTGAACTTTTTTAATTACTAATTCATTTTTAAGAGTAGAGTTGTTAAGTTTCAAATAAGAGCATCTAAATGTGCGAGTAGTGTTAGAGCCAAACAGTTAGTGACACCGCCCTATGATCTGTTAATGGGGTCATTATTGTATGGGCAGTAATGTTATTCTCATCTAAGCAACCAGAAACTAACCAATAATCAATGCGAGACATTAAAGGCAAGAATGTGGCCAAAACGGTCACTACACTTAAATTCAAAATACTGCAGCGAGTCGTCTCCGCCTCCCCCTCCGGCCCCTCCCCTCCAGACTCGAGGTTGCCAGTGCAGTTATAATAAATGAGTGCCTCTAAGACACAATCCTTTTCTCTCAGTAAAGACCAAGATGTATTATAATTTGTGGTAACGTTAGCTGTTGACTAGGGAAGGACATATCAGATGGAATAACGTTATGCATGATATTTGACAGAACTGTCCTTCATTTTTGCCTCCCCTTTTATAACATTATATACGGTAGTTTATGGCGGTATACATGCAAAGACCTAAAGAGGACTCGAATTTATCAAATGTAAGATTTCATATTGTCCAGCTGCTGCTGTCAAACACGCCGACAGCGAGCGGCTGGACATCAGCTGGACATCAGCAGGCTGGAGACCGGATGCCCGTACCAAGACAGTGCTAATGCTGCTAGCGTTAGCTGTGCTTCTAACGTTTGTTTCTATGATCGAAATGAATAATGTTATTACTCGACAGTTCAAAGTATTCGAAATGTCCATCCCCGTCAAGCTATGATGCTAACTTAGTTAGCCAAGCGAAACTTACCTGTCTAGGAGAAGAGTCGCCAATTTGGCATCTGTTCGCAAATTCCAGCCTTCAAATGTCTCCATCGTTCAAATTCTTCTCCTATATAGACCCTCGCTTTGCCTCTCTTTTTATCTTGTTGTTTTTGCAATTCATAATGAGCCGTTTTGGGTTTCGTTGCCTCCGCCATTGCAACTCAGTCGTAACTGGCAACCTCTGGTCGCATAGCAGCTGAGACTCTACTGACTGCACTGATTTGTAGACAGTGGTGGGTGGCGCCACATGCAAAAACATGATTTCAAAACATCAACATGATTTGCGGTCTGCAAAAGATTTTTTTAATGCGAATATTTTGGCTGTGTTGTTGTTGTTGGTGAGTACAGTATGTTATATGAACATTATTCCCGAGTCTCTGTGACATATTAGAATGATTTTATGGCCAGTTGCTTTAGATTTCTTGCCTATTGTACCTTTAAGGTGCAAGCCATATTATTCCATATACAAAATTTACTGTTGGGATTTTTTTTCCTTCATATGTCGACCAGATACATTTTTTTCATGATGGTAGTCAGAGTAGAAGCAGAGGAATTGCTAGTATTTGGGGGCCATCTATCTAATGATCCATTCAAAGCAATGTTGTAATCCCCACCCATAAAGAGTTGCGCATTTGGGTACTTTGAAAACCAGTTCAAAACTAGATTCTAAAGTATCAAATAAAAAGTCATTTTCAGGTTTAGAGTTATAACCATATTTATTAGCAAGAAGGATAATATTGTTGTCAACATGAAGGATCAATATTATGTAATGGCCATTAGGGTCACTTTTTGAGTGTAGGATAACACCATTATAGTTGTTTTTTAAGATAGTAACCCCTACTGATCTTTTCTGATCCATATGAAAACCATAGGTCACTCCCCCACTGAGTTTTCCAAAAAGAAGCATCATTCACCACTGTATGTCACTCTTGAAAAAACAAAAATCAGATTTCTGCTGTCTGCTCGCTCGTTGATTAGACCAGCAATGTTATTTTGTAATTGAGTGAGTGTTAAGTCACCTTTCAACCATTTTACAGCTGGTTTAGCAGGGGTGTTAGGGACTCTGGGAGTGGTGTCAGCTCCAGGATCTGTCTGCCCGGGATGGAGGAGCAAGCACACTCATGGTCGGAGACAGAGCTGGCGGCAGCAGGAGCTGCAGAGCAAGCCTGGGCACTGGAATTGACATTTGACATCTTGCCTTTGTGTGAATCTGTAGTTAAACTCTTGGTAGTGACAGTTATCACTTTATCTTTACGTTTAACACCTTGCTCGGACCAGAACATGCTAGTTGCATTTCAGTTTCGTAGGATGCTAACCTAGCTTGAGAGCTGTTGACAGTCACCGTTAGCCTGTTAGCCTGCTGCCGCGCTCTGTGGACTTCGATGTATAACGCAGTGTCAGCAAAACACCCTCTTTGTTGGATTAAGCAGAGAGAGTTGTGTTAATGTTGCAAAGGTTCCTGGCTTAAGAGAAGTCCATAATAAACAGTAGAGAGGAGTGAAAATTGAAAACTTTGACTCAGCCACGAATTCTTGCGACCGCACTGGCCGCCATCTTGCGCAACCCCCAGGTCTGCATCCTTCGAAGCCCGCATTTGAAGGCCAGTTACGGCACAACACCGCGCGAAGGCTGTCCCATTTTAGCGGCTCCTTCAAATGCAGCCCACAAATGCAGCCTCCTTTTACCTCTTCCTGGAGGATGCACCGCCACGATCCTTTGTGGCCTCACATATCCCAAGATTCTTTGCGCGCCCGATAAAGAAAAAAAGAAAGAAGAAACTGGCGACATCAACTGGTGCAGATCTCACATTTAAATTTAAGTACTGGGTTTATACTCGGTTTTTACTCATTTGAACATCCAACAGCAGATATGTTCAAGAGTAAAATGCGTGACGCTGGTAATGCTCAGCTTGATGCCTCTGGAAGTAAAGTCTTAAAAACCTTCACTTTCAGCCCCAAAGTATACAAAGTAGGTGCCCGTTTGAATGATGATGTGGAAACTAAATTATATGTGTTTCACCCATGCGAGTTAATACAAAATTTGCTGAAAATTGCTGACATGATTGATTTCCACTGCCTTAGGATTGTCCTCATGGATGATGTCTTAGGACAGAGGCCTTCCACTGCCACAAATTTTGATTGGTGCCTCTGGTCAGAAGGACCAGAAGAACAGAGAACTTCTGAGGATTTCCACCAAACATGCACCTGAAATGCAAACTGATAAAATATTAAATGAATATATACATACAAAATAAATATAAGCCTACTGCAATCCTAAAATGGCACTCTAAAATATCTGTTTATTTTTTTTCCAGTGATCAGTGAAAAGTGATACCAAGAAAAATGGTTCTACTTGTCAGTACTCTTTTCATGCCCCTATCAGAGAGGTCAAAGTTCATGAATAACTTGAAGGTGTTTGCTGTAACTCTGCTCTGCTACTACTAGTTATCAGAATTTTCAATTCTTTTTTGAGATCATTCAGCTGTAGCTGTTTCTAGTACATACCCAGACTGTGCAGATACATTATACACAATTTATTGTGAAATGCAAATTTACTGACACATTAAGGATTTAATGCAAAGCTACTTACTATACTGTTGAATGTAACGACTTTGTGCCATCTTTTTAAAACATATTAAATATATTGTCAGTCACTATGCCCCTGACCTGCATCACACAAAAATGATCTGGTCTCAAAAAAAAAAAAGATTTTTGTTACAAGTGGACAGAAACACTACACCATTTATATGGTCAGTTATTTTTTTAGTAAGAAACTATTATGGAATAAATAACTATGTTTTTTGAAAGAACTGGCAGGCATTTTTTTTTCATTGTATGGCCTTTAAAAACCAACAACACAGAATTCTTTGTATTTCTCTTGAGTTGAAATTGGTCAGTGTATCATTTGGCATATTTTCATGACTGAGTTATTATCTCAGAAGCCATAATATGTGTTCTGTATGAAGAGTATAGAAGCCCATAGGGGACTTCATTGAAATTATTTTCTAAAATTGCAGTTTTAGTCTTTTATATGTAATAGTGCTGTATTTACATTTTTGTAGTAATAGTTAGAAAATGTACTTTTCTTTTTTATTGTAGGCTAACTAAATTAAAGCTTGCACAAATGAAAAAAACAGGCTACATTGTTTATATTACCTTTTAATTTAATATTTTCGATTTTGGAGCAGGTTAAGTCTTTGAAAATTAAATGTCAAGTTCCATTACCATTTTCTTCACTGGATGACTTTTGTTGTGATTCGGCACTATTTAAATAATTATTGATTGATTGATTGATTGATTGATTGATTGATTGATTGATTGATTGATTGAAAGGTGGCGCTGTTTTGCATATTTCATTTGAATGGTCCACAGCCTAATTTCGGAATTCATTTTACCATATTTTTAAAATAAATCATTCTTATCTCATTTTAAAGATTTAAATATAGTCAACACATTTGAGCCCACAGCTTGTCTGCTATTGTATTTTGGACAGCACCGTAGCAGCATGGTGACGTATGTCAGCTCATTAACATGTATGAGGCAGTGAATGTGAGTCAATCTGCAGACACAGAGCGGAGAGCGGACGCAGACAGATGGTGTCTTTTTTGCCATATAATCACAAAACAGATTCAAATGCTGACCTTTGTGTAAGCGAACAGACTGGACTGAATGGGGGACTAGATTTGAATATCCCGCCCTCTGCCAAGAAACTCCTCCGAGCTCCACCGAGGCGGAGATTTCCAACGATCTATCTCGCACAGTCAGCAGTGTGTCGGGGAGCTCTGCCAGCACAGCTCACTGAGCCGCAGCTACTACTGGAACAGCGTTTAGAGGAAACTTCGCTGTATCACGGAGCTTTTATCTACAGCTAGGAATTTACAGACAAGTATTTCTCCGGAGTCGAGCATTTTATCCACGTTTTGCCTTTTTCCTGGAGATGTATCGCTTTGAGACCTAGGAGCGGACAGCGCCGCACACCTAAGCCGGGATGAGTGCGGGCTCCGCGGGCTCCGGCGCGGCGTCCTGCCGCTTCGCCCATTACTTTGCTATTTGTGGGATAGACACAGAAACGGGACTGGAACCGGACGAGTTAGCAGGTATGAGCTTTAACTTGTATGGCGTCTCGTTGTTTTTGAAAATGATAACATGATTTGTATTCAATTCAACACATTTGGACTAAGAATTGCCCTTCCACCACCATGTAGACTACACATTCTATTTAGTGATCCATTGTGATATAAACGACGAAACATAATAATGTAAACTGACAAAGTCTTTTAATTTAAACTAATTATCATAAGTGACCGTTACACACCATAACCCCACAGAAGGACACGTGGTTTCCTTTAATTTGACTGTCTAATCACCATTAAAACACACAAATAGTTAAAGCAGCATTGAGGTTAGCTGTCAGCGGGTTTGTTGACTTTTGTGGAGACTCAGCATCATCTCTGTCCAATGAACTAGTGTCATTTGAGGTCCTGCTGAGTGTGAGCAGGGACAGATCACCAATATTTTTTCTAAACGTTACCATCTGATTTGAGCTTGCTGCTTCGCTGTATTGCTCTGAACCCGTCAAAGTGAAACTGCTGTTCATAACTGTACTCCTGTATTTACTCACTGTGTTTTTCAAATACAAGTCGGTTGTCAGGTTATCTTTGATCACATGTACAAAACACAGCCTCAGCAAAATAAACCCCACAAATGAGATGACTTCTTGAAGATGGCA
Source organism: Lagodon rhomboides (assembly GCA_039737535.1). Classification (NCBI taxonomy): domain Eukaryota; kingdom Metazoa; phylum Chordata; class Actinopteri; order Spariformes; family Sparidae; genus Lagodon; species Lagodon rhomboides. The sequence continues at coordinate 21,459,192 of CM077805.1, forward strand.
CCAGTAGCTGTGGTGTTGCAGCATGCTTGCTCTGTCACCTGATATATTCACTCAGCCTATCCATTCACAATGAAGTGTGGTTCTACCAGTATAGAGAGCTGCATGTTGCAGTTGCTGAGGTATTGCATCACAGCAGCCAGTAACTTCTGTCTGTGTAACTGGTCTCTGGGCCAAAGTTCAGAATAGTTAAGTCTGCAGCCATGGTCAAAAGTTTACATACACTTGAAAAGAACATGCAGTCTTGAGCACGGTCCACGTGTTCTCAGGACTTTGGGAGTGCAATTTAAAAACCTCAATTCTAACCTTATAGATCCATTCATTTACCACTTTTGATGTGTGTTGGGATCATTGTCTTGTTGGAACACCCAGCTGCACCCAAGAGATCCAATATTCTGGCTGATGATTTTAGGTGTTCCTGAAGAATTTGGAGATAATCCTCCTTCTTCGTTATTCCATTAACTTAGAGCACCAGATCCACTGGCAGCAAAACAGCCCCACAGCATAATACTACCAGTACCATGCTTGACAGTAGCTTTGGTGTTCTTGGGGTTAAAGGCGCCATAGGCAAGAACGTGGCCAAAACGGTTACTACACTAAAATTCAAAATACTGCAGCGAGTCGTCTCCGCCTCCCCCTCCACCCCCTCCCCTCCCCTCCAGACTCGAGGTTGCCAGTGCGGTTATCATAAATGAGTGCCTCTAAGACACAATCCTTTTCTCTCAGTAAAGACCAAGATGTATTATAATTTGTGGTAACGTTAGCTGTTGACTAGGGAAGGACATATCAGATGGAATAACGTTATGCATGATATTTGACAGAACTGTCCTTCATTTTTGCCTCCCCTTTTATAACATTATATATGGTAGTTTATGGCGATATACATGCAAAGACCTAAAGAGAACTCGAATTTATCAAATGAAAGATTTTGTATTGTCCAGCCGCTGCTGTCAAACACGCCGACAGCGGGAGGCTGGACATCAGCTGGACATCAGCAGGCTGTACCAAGACAGTGCTAATGCTGCTAGCGTTAGCTGTGCTTCTAACGTTTGTTTCTATGATCGAAATGAATAATGTTATTACTCGACAGTTCAAAGTATTCGAAATGTCCATCCCCGTCAAGCTATGATGCTAACTTAGTTAGCCAAGCGAAACTTACCTGTCTAGGAGAAGAGTCGCCAATTCGGCATCCGTTCGCAAATTCCTCTCAGCCTTCAAATGTCTCCATCGTTCAAATTCTTCTCCTATATAGACCCTCGCTTTGCCTCTCTTTTTATCTTGTTGTTTTTGCGATTCATAACGAGCCGTTTTGGGTTTCGTTGCCTCCGCCATTGCAACTCAGTCGTAACTGGCAACCTCTGGTCGCATAGCAGCTGAGACTCTACTGACTGCACTGATTTGTAGACGGCGGCGGGTGGCGCCACATGCAAAAACATGATTTCAAAACATCAACATGATTTGCGGTCTGCAAAAGATTTTTTTTAATGCGAATATTTTGGCTGTGCTGTTGTTGTTGGTGAGTTCAGTATGTTATATGAACCTTATTCCCGAGTCTCTGTGACATATTAGAATGATTGTATGGCCAGTTGCTTTAGATTTCTTGCCTATTGTACCTTTAAACACATCACCTTCTCTCCTCTAAACATATTGCTCATTGTGGCCAAACAATGTTTGTTTCATCTGACCACTGAGTTTTCCTCCTGAAGGTTTTTTTCTTTGTCCATGTGATCAGCAGCACACTTCAGGCAAGCTTTAAGGTGCGTCTGGAGCCAAGGGCTTCTTTCTTGCACGGCAGCCTCTCAGCTCAAGTTGATGTAAAACAAACTTGACTGTGGACTCTCACACCTGTCTTCCAGTAGCTTCTAATTCATTGCAGACTTGCTTTTTGGTGGTTTTTGGTTGACTCTAGACCATCGTGACCAGTTTTCTCTTAGGAGCAGGTGATAGTTTAGTTTGTGTTTTCTTCCTGATCGTGGCAGTGACACAACTGTGCCATGCACTACTTAAAAACTTTTGTGACCTGTCACTGCTTTGAAATGGCTCCGATTGACTTTACCGACTTCTTTAAATCTACAAAGTGTTCTTTCAGATCAATGTTGAGCTCCTTAGACTTTCCCATTGTAGTTTGTGGAGTGTAATGGGTGTGTCAAACAAGCCCTATTAACATGGGCCCAGAGAAGTCACCATCAGAATCACTCAGAAAAAGTTAAGATGCCATGTAACAAAGAACATTTGATTGACACAACTTTCTATAATCACCTAAATGGATTGTTCTAGTTACGGTATATATTAGGGGTGTCACGGTTCTCCAAATCTTTGCATTACATTTTCGATTCTAAGGTCATGGTTCAATTCGATTCTCGATTTTTACATGTATTTTTTTATGCCATTTTAGACTAGACTTTTATGCAATATAATATCTGACCTTTGTTCACAATGAACCACACTACACTGTCAAATTTAAAACATTTAATTCTTCCTCTCACATTTCAATGTGAGAGGAAGGAGAAGCGAAAGGAGTCGCAGTAGTAGCGACAGCAATAAAGTGTACTATATAGGCTGCAGTTTGGCTGTGAATAAAGGCGACGGCTCCTCGAAATACAAAGCAAAGCTCCCTGATATTATTTCCCGACCAGCTTAACACGTGAAAGGGGGTTCACCCCGAAGGTAAACAGAAACTTCGGCCCTGGAGGAAATCATCTCCCCTGTGCTTCCCGACCACGGTCCGGGAGCCAAACAGGAATGGTGTAACACCATGTTATTGTTTGACTGGCTGTAGCTTATAGCCACTGGCTTAGCTAGTAGCTAAGTTAGAGGAGGTTGACTCGCAGCACTTCAACACGTGTGTTTTTTTTTCTGTTTGGCAAGCCGGCCGGATGTGACATGGGGTCGTGGCAGCATCAGCGATTCCATTTTTTAATTCGAAGTTCGAGAATGTGATTTAATTTTGGTCGATTTCAATTTAAAATCAAAATCGTGACACCCTTAGTATATATATATATATTTTTACACAGAAAATTTGGTCACATTTAATTAATTAGTTATTGAACCAAACTTCATGAATCTTTGTGTTCTGTATATGTAAAATTTTGACCAGAACTGTATGTGTCAAGTGAGCTGTATTTGCACGTTTGGCCTGATATCAAGTGGACTTGGACCAGTTGCTAAATAATCAGACGTTACTTGGTGACAGATTTCTCCTGGGTTCTTAAGGGTTTTTGAGATTTCTTATTTTGTAGCATTTGTATCTCAAGGTGTTCTGTTAGTTTGCAAGAATTGTGAATGTGTGTTTGTGTGCGTGCTTGTGTGCGTGCGTGCCCTCAAGATGTAGCAAATCTCTAAAGTGACTCTAAGCCTCAACCATACTAAGTCCATACACTCTCAGAAAATAAGGTACAGAATTGTACCTTTAGGGGTACAATGGCTTGTCACTGGGGCAGTACCCTCTGAAGGTACAATTTTGTACCCTTGACACTGGGTACTTATTTGTACCCTTGTGGTTTGTACCTTATAAAGACCAATCTTGTACCTCTGGTGGCAATTTTGTACCCTTATTTTTAAGTACAAAAATGGACAAAATACATTTTAAATTTATCAGAATGTATTTTTTATTTTCACATTTCAATTTCATTTAACTTTAAACAATGTAAAATTGTCCATTGCAGGCAAGTCCATTCTCCACCAACCTTAAAACTGCATACATGAAAATAACACTCGTGACAGAAGATCTTCACATGTCAGTTTTGTACATCTTTAAATACTATGTCGAAGTGTGACATATAAGTTGACTGGTGGAGTCAGTAGTGATTTACTTGCCTAGTGACAGTTATTGGCAGAGGCGTATCACGTATCACCAAGGATCTAAATAGGTACTTTCTCACATAAAAAAATATTAAAACTTAAGAAAGTGATGTATTAACAGCGCTAAAGCGAGAATTAAAACAGCTTTTAGCAGCTCTACCGCTGCCGGTTGCCGCGAAATGCATTCTGGGAAACTTGCATACTGTATACTGCGGTGTGGACGGGCTCTTTGTCTGCCAGGCTGTAGGTAGCTGATTTTACTGTGCATCCATGGTCGGCCGTTTGTGAATATCATAACATACAATATTGACTGGATGATTAGTCATTTTTCATACCTGCAAATCTGCTAAAAAAAAAAAAAAAAAAAAAATTTTTGTTAAAATCTTCATTGAATACTTAAGGAAACAGTGAAACCTTCACATTTAAAAAGTATAACTACTACTGAAGAAAGACTAAATAATTATTTAAACATATTAATATTTAGGCTACTGCCATTTGTAGAGCCTAATACAATTGTACCCCAGCATGTAGAAGAAAAGGTACATATATGTACCTTTTACCACTGGGGTACATATATGTACCTTTTGGGCCCTCAAAAGGGTACAAATAGTTACCTTAAGGTCCAATAATGAGCCCTAGGGGGTACATTAGTGTAGATTGTACCTAGGGGTACAAAAAAGGACTCGTACTGTACCCCTATTTCTGAGAGTGTATGCCTGCTGTGTTCTCTGCTTAAACCAATCACCCCAACTTGCTGAGCATCTGCTGTGTGTATGGTTAACTATAGGACAAGTCAGTGATGTGGTTAAAGCTGCCAATTTTGTCGAGTAATTGCTTTGTCTATAAAATATAAAAAAAAATACATTTTTTAAAATTATCCAGAGTCCCCAGAGAGGACGTCTTTTAAATGTCCAACCAGCAGCAGTTTGGGAGCCAATCCTTGTCCAATATTCAGCATACACAAGTGTGATGTTGAAACTTGAAGCGACCAGTGCATATAAACTTAGAATGGACTTCACATCAAAGTAGTAGACAAATTGTGCCCAGCAGTCATCAACATTATCAATATACTCATATATTCTGGAATTTTTAATTAGGGACAAGGAATGGGGGGAAATGTTAGGATTTGAATGTGTTGATTATATTTTTGTTCCTGCTAGAAAGTTGTACGTATGCCTAATGCATGTGTGATGGGGATCTTGACCCTGTTTCTAAAATAAAAAAAATAAAAAACTGAAAGCAAAACGGAAACTAAAAAATCCCCAGTCGTGCAAAAATATTTTTCCAAACAGACATCCATTCTACGGAACAAAATTCATTCAAATGAATCAGTGGACACAATTTCAGAGGCAAGTATCCAGGTCTTATAACTAGGATGTACGATACATTAATAAATTATCTGCCCATTACTGGAACATTTACATCGGCTGACAAAGAAATTATAGCCGATAATACAAAGCCACATTGCTTTTGTTGATTTAACAAGTGCAGCATCTATACGTAGTAGGTGGTGGTAAGCTTTTAAAAAAAATTGTGAGCAGCCAACAAACACATAGAAGAAGAACAACAAACAAGGTGATGTAGTAGGTGATGATAACGTCAAACTGATGCACCTGTGTAGATCCACGCAATATAGACAACAGCCACACATGACATGACAGGAGGGAAGCAGCCTCCAAGTTTAACCATGAAATCTTACCACAGCTATGCAAAACCGAGTAAACCATCTTTGCTCACTAAATCTTAGCCTTTCTTACACTCAAGTGTGCAGAAAAAAAGTATTAAATGTTAGTTTCTGTTATTTGTTATTTTGTCGTTATCGGCCATGAGAGTCAGGTAATTATCGTATTGGCTGAAAAAAATCCATATTGTGCATCCCTACTTGTAACACATCCATGGCCAATAAAGATAAAACAGGATTGTTATTGTTATAGATCATTGAAGTTTGTCATAATTCATGTGTTTAAAGAAGTACTGTGCAGCTCTTAATGTAAATATGGTGTCTGCTGTATTTTTCATATACTTAAAAAATTGGCTGATGCCAATTCATGTGTTAAAACAAGATGTAACATGGAGAAGCAGAGTGTATATTTAGACTTTGATTTGCAATACATTGTAATATACTTTTATATATTCATTTGTTCAACAAAACTATAACCCAATTTTTCACTATCACTATCGACCACATTCATGTGTTTGTCTAATAGCTGTGCTGAAAAATAAATGCCTCGAACATGAGATAAGTTGTTGCTTGAGTCAGAAAAATGGGGTGGCCCGGACACCTCTCAAATCTCAACATTGCGTTTTGTCAGCCTGTTTGATCCAGCTCTTATTGGAGTGCGGGTCTGAAATAGAAGAAGGAAAAGCACATAAACATACACTTAATCTATACATATTAGCATTCATAAGCATTTATGTGAAGGAACTCCATACACATTCTCCCGTGTGCATCTGTGGGGTTTTCTATGCAAGCACACAAACTGATTGATGCATGCTGATGTATCATAGGCCTCGTCCACGCGTACCAAAACGATCTTTTTTTTATCCGTCTTCCTTGGCATCGTTTCAAGAATATTTGCATCCACACGGATCCACTGTAAACAACTGAATACGCTGTAGTTCATATGCCAACATAACAAGAAGAAGATGAAAATGGCTAGTCGGTTGTCCATAATCCTTTTTCTGCTCAGCGTAGTGGCAGAGGAGCAGAATATTTTGCCCTAGTAACCCTGATAGGCTCAATATCGTCTGCAGCATGAACACAAGCATGTAGTCCGCCATTGTCGTTGTTGTTGTTGTTGTTGTTGTTGTTGTAATGAGACGTCGCAGGGTTCAGAGGTCGAAGGCGAGAGGTCGAGGGGTGGGGCGATGACGTCATTGTATCGAAAAGTATGCGGATTCACCGTCCACACGAAAACGCAGCCCCTGCGAATTTCTCCACCCTGAGACCCGTTTTCAAAAAAGTGCGCTTACAGGCGCTGCGTTTACAGGATCCGTGTGGACGATCGGCCAAAATGATGCAAAACATGTGCGTTTACACAAAACATCGTTTTCGTATGGGCGGGGCCATAGTATAGTACTTTCCTGTTTGCAGTGCAGTAAAGCGGCTTGTATGTTTGGTATGTGCTTTGAACATTAACTGACTTGGCGCAGCATCACCAGTGTGTGTTGCACTTGAGGGAAAACTAGCACCTTCGTGAGGAAAGCAAAAGCACAGCATTATGTCCACCTACCCTTTGTTCATCCCTAAAGCTGCCCACCCCCATTTCTTTATCATCTCCCCCAGTTTGCCTCCACCCCTTCTTCACTTTACAATTCTGAGCAGGCCTGTTGCTGGCTCCCCCATGACACACCATTATCTAGACAACATTATTGCTGCAATGAGTGATATCAGCATGTTGCCTTTGGCACTCCATGAACCTCCTTTATTTTTTTTGTAAAACACATGGCTACATCTCAGAACTTCAACATATTCCTATACCATGAGTTGGAGGCAGCCATAATTGCACTGACCCACATTAGGCAGGGTTCTATGCCTTTGCTTATTTCAGGCTGCAGTTCCCCTCCTCCTTGCTCTTTGTGTGGCAGCATCGCCTTATTCCCCTCAGCCCATTGTTCTAGTCAGAGGGCCAGACTTCCTGTTGTCCTGCCTCAGGCTCTGTCGTTGTTTTACAGTGCCTACTTTCTGTCTGTGTGTGAGTCTACTCTCTTACAAGATCGTTCAGTGTTTAAAGGAGCTGTTCAGTTTGCCCAAAAGAATGCCAAAGGAATGCTGAGTAAAATTTCATTGTCCACAAAATATTTCACATAAACGGCTCCATACGGCCTGTCCGGTATGATACAAGGCCCCAGAAGCTCAGAGATCCCAAACTGATTTGAAAATACATTTACTTCCTTTAAAAATAATTAATTAAGTAAATAAATAAATAAATAAAAAAACAGCTTCGGCCAAAGAGATATTGCTTTTAACAATGGATCAAAGTATGCATGAGGGCTGGCTCTCATATCCTGCGTCTGTTCAGACGGTCAGTCGTGCACGTCCACAGAAACAACTACCTTCATGATGCAGCCAGTGGTTCAAAAACAAGTTCATCTCCGGCCTTGGAGAGATGATGAAAAACGGATGAGAGGAGCTCAGAGAAAATCAGATGAGACGGGCAGATGACATTCAGCAAAGGGCTACAGGCAGGATTTGAACACCAGGTTGCTGTGGCGAGGACGCAGCCTCCGCACATGGGTTGTAAATGGTGACCTCTCAAATTAATTTGGGATATCAGTTCTTCGTGAGACTTGGATTATTCTGGATGAGCTGGATGAAGTCTTTTTTTGTCATTTGTTTTATATGTTTTAAAAGTCCCCTTCTACTTTAGTTGTAAAGGAGAATGCTGGAATACTACTTGCTGTAAAGCTCCAGAAATGTTTTCTTGACTTGACTTGACTGAATTTTTGTGTGAACTGTTCCTTTAACTAATACTCTGATGTAGATTATGAGCTCTTTGGTCCCACGCTTGGATGCTAATTAGCTGGTTTATTTCCTCCCATAAATAGCCATTTTGTCAGCCCAGACACCCACCCCATACCATGCCATTGAGCTTCAGTGGTATAAATACACACTGGCTGGCACACAAAGCCTGAAATAGTCCCTGCGTTCTTACACCAGAGTAAGAGTAAGAGTCAAGCTGCTTTGTGGAGTTGAAAGGTGAGAGGAGTGAAGAGCTCATTTGGGGAGGGAGATGTTTGGCTTGCCAGTTGTAAATAGAGATGTGATGTCAATGCTGCTATATTGTATGATGTGGACTAACTGGCTATCTTCTACCCCTGCTAGGGAAGAGGTGGGCATTCAGCACAATGTAGCTGCTGCTGGAGAGATGTTTGCACATCAGTTAGCTTACCAGACATAAGTCAACCAGGCATTATTATGAATGCCTCTACTTACTACTACTTCCAAGACAATTCTTACTCTGCCTCTGTTTGGATGCCTTTGTTGGCAGGGTTTGTAAGGTTTAGGCCTGAGGAGTAAGACTGGTTGGGGTTAGAGCAAGAACATCAGGGTATGCCAATCAGAGGCAGAAGCAGGTTATCAGAGCAAATCAGAGTCAGAGCAGGACGGGTCTTGGCAAGAAGGAACAGTTATTATTATTATTATTACATTGGTGGTTGCATGGTTGCAGTCCAACAATAAACTTGGAGCTAGTAAGTGACTGACATTTTAGCATGAAAAAATGCCAACCGAAATAGTTTGCATCTAATTTTCTGTCTGTGGGATAATCAGTTAATCAATCAATAATAATCATTGATTCATTGGAAAGTGACAGAGATTGTTTGTTTTCCACAGGTGTGGGTAACTTATTACTGGGCATGCTCTCAAAAAAGTAGACATCTTACATCATCACAATGTAATACGAATGACTTTATGGCATCATAAATCATCCTTTAGTCCTTTAAAGGGATATTCCGGTGTACCTTTAATCCATGGTCTAACACATCTTGACACCGAGTAAGACTCCCCCTAGAGAGGTCAAGTTTGCTGACCGCTAGCTTAGCTAGTTTTAGCAACCTCAGAAAAGACCGCACGAAAACAATACACTGCTGCTTATGCCATTTGGAAACCGCCATCAAAAAGCCACAAATAATGGTCAGAACAGCACCAAACTTCAGCAACAGTACATGTACAGTCCCAGCACACAGTACGAAGCATCAAACATCTGCTAGCTTAGCCAGATTTGTATTGAAAACACAGCTCAACTCTCCGTGCTCCTCCAGCAGCCTGCCAGTGTTTGGAAGCCCCGACGAGTCGATTACCGAGTGCAGTAGATTTCCGCAGCTCAAGGGTGAAAATGTATGATTAAATTTTGATTGTTGATTGTTGTATGATTGTTAAATGATTTTGGAGAGGAATGGTCGCATCGATTATACGTCATGTCCATGCTTGTGCTTGATGAGCAACCATACCGTGACAAAGCACACTATTTCCCTTGCTTGAGCACTAATCAAACAAACTGGACTGTGGTGGTCAAACATGCTTGGGCATGGGACAAATTCCCTATTGCGAGTGCATTTACATTTACATTTTAGGGTTTTTAGCAGACGCTTTTGTCCAAAGTGACTTACACTAGCCCTTTTCACACAGAGAAGCTGCATTAACGATGATTTAGAGAACAGGAGCCGGCGTAACAACATTCGCGTACTCGGCCTCCCCAAGGAGGCTGAAGGCCGCGATGCTGCGGGATTTTTGGAGCGATTCATACCAGAAATCCTCGGTATTGAAAACTTTCTTACCCCCATTACCTGTGAGAGAGCTCACCGCCGAGACGCGCCGAGGCCGAGACCCATGATCGCAAAGCTCCTCAACTTTAACAACAAGGAGAAAATAATGCGCCTCGCCAGACAAAAGGGAGAGATTCACTATGAAAACAGCGGGGTCTACATCTTCCCAGACTGCAGTCCCCATCTGCAGTGCCTTAAAGACGCCTTTAAGGATGTTAAAAGGAGCCTTCGGGAAAGAGGAATTGCTTATTCCCTGCATCATCCAGCCAAACTACGAATTACACACGAGGGCAACATCAGGTGGTTTGCATCACCTTCTGCAGCGGCGGACTTTTTGAAAACTATTGTATATAATAACAACTGACTGAGCAGCGGAGATGTCGCAACAGTATACACACCAGAAGACCTGGCTGCTCCACCTGTACTGCTGTGACGCGAAGGGGAGAATACGTGTAAGTTAATATGCGGACTACAAAGATGGCTCATACACAACTTTTGAGATATCTGTTTGCTACTGAGTAGGATAGAAATTATCGTTTTAGGAGCCCCGCTCAATTTCCATACTGTTTACAATGACTTTGTCCAAAAGCGGTGACAAATGGACAGTCTAAACTTGCGTGAAGCTGTTTATTGTAACACAAACTGACTCTGGCTAGATATGTGTGTAATCCCTGCATTTCATCTGTTCTGTTCCTGGTCCCTCTTCAGACATGTGGATAAAAGACGGTCCCACTCCCAGTTCCGGGTGGACATTTAGACTCTTGTTTAATACAGTAGCAACTAAAATAGTGGCTGTATCCATCTGACCTTTTAAAACATATGTTTATTATACTTTATTTCAAGTAGCATGAATTTTTTATTTTATTTATTTTTTTGTTACTTGTGTACCTCAGTGATATTATTTACTCAATTACTTTCTTTACTTCAGAAAAATGTATTAGGGAAACCAGGGAGCATAGACTTGGGTCAGATAATTATTTAACTCTGTTCCCCTTCTACATGGCATTCACCTTATAAGCCACTGGACTATGTTATACTTCAGGTCCTCTTAATGCTGAGCTACCTAATCTCATGTTCATGCCTTAAATTCTAATTTATTCTAATTATAATTTTTTTTCTTCTTTCTTTTCTCGATATGTAACTGGTTCTTAGAATTTGCACCATGGTTCGATGCTTAATATATCTCCTTTCTAACTGTTGAGAGGTCGCGTAAAGAGAGTAGAGAGTTACCTACCCAATGGGGATGTTTAGTGTTAAGGGGTATCAATGGGTGGGTCTCACATGGGGGGTACAGTTTTCACTAAAAAGCACTTTTATTGTATATGTAAGCACTGAGGCTCCCAACATACATAGTGGCATCTGTTACTAAAGGTATGACTAGCCGACTAAACTTAATTTCTTTGAATGTCAGGGGGATCAATTCTCCAATTACGAGGAGAAAGATTTTGACGTGCTTAAAGAGACAGTCCGTTGATGTTTCATTTATTCAAGAAACTCACCTTTCCGACGCAGAGCATGTCAAACTAAGGAGAGATTGAGTGGGACACGTCTACCACTCCTGATTCAACACAAAAACTAGGGGGGTTGCCATCCTTATAAATAAAAAATTGAACTTCAAATACATATCAATAGAAAAAGATAGTAACGGAAGATTTATCTCAGTTAAGGGCAAATTGAACTCCAATAGGGTTAGACTTGAGGTTACACAGTGATTGAGATCCTGACCCACCAAACATCCTGGAAAGTGACAAAGTTATGTTTTTCGCTCTAAATGACATAATTAAATAATCACCATCAGTAAGCTGGGCTCTGTCTGACTCTCTCACTCGTGGGGAGGGAGGCTGTTTTCTGGGGGAAAGTTCACTAAAGTCTCGGTCTGGAGGTCTGACCGTTGCAGTGATTTTATTCAACACAAACACTTGGTGAGTTAAAGTTTTTTGCCAGTGACAGACGCTGTTTTTTGGGCAGAAATGTGACAAAGAGTCGGTAGGACAGGCACTTCTCCACGTAGAACTGCTGTTTTTTTTTTTACACATATAAGTTGCCAAAGACAGTTACAGTTACTACGTTGCTTTTGTTTGGTCATGTAACGTTGCTTTGTGGGACATTTCTCTTTATTTATTTGAGTGAGGGACCTGTGTAGTTATCAGACTGTCAGACCGACACGCCAGCTTGTCCATTTGCACTGGTTTGGTTCGCCAATGCTGCGCCTCTGATACTACCTCCAGATGTGTATCGCTGCAACAGCTGCAGTGCACCCCTCTCCACCTCTGAGACTTTCACACAGAGGAGGAGGCGGAGTATTGGTGCAGGATCCCCGCATTCAAACAGCAGTGTGAATCGGGCTACTAATTCATACTCTGATGGCGGTGGCTACCATGCAAGGTGCTGACCAGCACATCAGGAGCAGTTTTGTGGTTCAGTATCTTGCCGAAGGACACTTCGACATGCAGACCAGGGGAACTGAACCAGCGACCTCTACCCCTCAGCTAAATGTCCCTAAATGTCAGGATATCTTTTTTTATCTTTATATTTGAAGTCTAATCCTAAATTGTTGATTTACTCAGTACTATAGATTTGATGACAATGACACTGAGAGAGACAAATCATATCAAAGTGTTCACAGTTACAATATGCACACATACAAATAACAGATGCTCTGTTTCATTCTCAGTTTCAGTTCTTCAGTTCTTCTTCCTCCACCTTCGTATACTCCCTCTCTCCCTCTTTCATGTCCTCTTTGTCTTTATCTATCACACCTCCCACTCACAGCAGCGCGTCACCCACTGCTCTCCCACAGCAGCGTTCTCCTGCTTTAGTCACACTGAATTAGACAGGCTGTTGTCAGTATTTTATCACATATTGGTCATTGGCCATTACCCAGATGTAAATTAGTTATTGTCACCTCAGAGAGAATTGCCCTCTTGTAGCACAACCACCTCCACTCTCTAGCCACTTGCCAACAACCCTCTTCAAGTTTCAACCTGACTGTTTCAGTACAGAATATCAGTACTGCAAAAAATGCATATGGAATCCATTTCAAATAATCTGTATCAATATATTTTGACACTATTGTAAAGTAATGTCTCTCTGTCACTCAGACATCTGATGCTTTCTTCTCTTCTCAAAGTGAGGCTCTGGGAGGGCTAACAGCTACAGTTGGCCAATATGACCCTGTTTCTGACTATACATGTGCAGTTTTTGACTGAAGCAAAGAGGTGTTTAGACCGGGGCTGAGGTGGGAGCGTCCTATTGCAGTACACAAAGGGACTTGAGCAGCTAAAGCTCTACTCTGGCCTTGACCATCTGTCCACACATACACCGATCTGGGAGTCAGTTAGCACAAAGGCTGCACCCTAACACTGCCCGCTGACGAAGGCCAATGATGACAAGGGCTGATGACACTGATGCACACCCCTGTTGACTTCTGCTAGAAGTCTATAGTAAAACTATAGTAGGCCTTAGTAATGAGCAGATAATGATGGTATGTACAATGCTAGTAACTCAATAAAACAAAGTTCAAACCTCTAGACACTTGTTTGCTGGGGAAGAAGGACTTTAAATAGTTTCTGTTCATCTAATTATTTATTTATACTGACATTATGCGAAAACCTTTTCTTTATCACATATGTTTTTTGTTGTTGTTGTTTTTCAAGATGAGGATTTAACTTTTTGCCATGTTTTCTTTTGCTGCAAATTCTAGGGTCTTTCTTTTTGCTCTGTCTTTTATGGCTTATCAGTTCCTTCCTTCTCTCTTCCCCCTGTAATGATCCTGTCCATCTATCTGAGATTTGTGCCCCGCTCACTGCCTCGTGCTCTGTTAGACTGGCTGGGCTGCTGTAAAGACTGTTAGAGAAATCCATTCAGACAGTCCTCCAGGATGCACTGAACCCATTGCTGTAATGTAGCCTCTCACACACACACACACACACACACGCACACACACGCACACACACGCACACACACACACAGACACACACACACAACTCCACTCGCTCCATCCTGCAATGTTTGACCAGCGGCATCCTCCTGTCTTTCTTCATAAAGCCTCTCACTATGGGTCAGCCTGTTAATAGATGTGTTGATGTTTTGGCCTCACTGGGCAATTAATGATTCACCAAATTTCAGAGTCAAACAGTCCCATTCACCTGAAAATAAATTGAATAAATGTTAAATTTATATTACGATTAGAATAATTCCATGTAAACTTGAGTCAGTCTTATACAAAATCATTTTTAGATTACCTGATGAAACCCTCGAGAGCTGAAAATGTTAGAACTAAAAGAACAGTATTTAGACAGGAAAATTAATCTGCAACCATTAAGTCAGTTATCAAGACACAATGCCAAACATTCCCTGGTTGCAGCCTCTGCAGTTGACTTCTTTTGTCTTTTATGTATATTTTATAAATTGAGCAAAGCCTCTTTCCCTGTCTTTTCTGTTTCTGTTCTTATGCAATGATTGGCTTAGCTAAACAGCCAATCAGAAGCCGTTTTTATACTGGGCAATAAGCCACCAATTTGCCACCTTTTTGGTGGCTCGCGCCGCGGATTTAGACAGGAGGCGGCAAATTGGTGGTCTGTTTTGTTCCACCAATTTTGCGCCTCGGAGGGTACACTTATTTGCGCCTCCGCTGCAGTCTAAAACCGAGGCGGCAATGTGGTGGCATATCCTGAGGTGGGCGGAGGTGTGGATGACGTGCGCTGCTGCGCACCCACAGCCTGGGAGTTTTAAAACCAGTAAACAGCTGATCACAGCAGTCAGTTCGTCACTTCATCCACGAAGATGAGCAGCTGGAAAGCAGCTGAGATCCGGGAGATGCATGCTAGCGTCTCCTCGGTCTCTGTAGCTGTCTTTGTCGTCCGCTTGTTGTTGTAGCGGCAAGCTAGTAGCGGCAAGCTAATAGCGGTCGCTACTTTCAAATTAAAAGCCCCCCGCTAAGAACCCAGTTCTAAACTCCGATGGGGTGCAATGTAAAGCTCTTATTTTGAAGACAAATTCGACCTGCTCTTCTTCGTGCCCAACTTCGTGCTTCACGTCACGTCACATGTTTACGCCTACCCCAGAGGTGGAAATGTGGTGGCTTATTTGAAAAGGTGGAATATTACACCTCCGTTTTAGATAGAAAAGGCGGCACATTGCAGCCTTTACCTTGCTGCAAATGTGCCACCTTTTCTATCTAAAAGGGGCTAGAGTGACCTCTGTCTTACTTATGGGCTTCACTGCCAAGTCTACGTTCTTAGTTGGCCAAAAAGCCTGTGAGACACAGCACAAAAACTAGGGCAGATGTATTTCAGAGCCCTTTATTTATTTATTTGAATTTTATTTAATAGGGACAATGCAGTTTAACATAAGCCGTTTTTATACTGGGCAATAAGCCACCAATTTGCCACCTTTTTGGTGGCTCGCTCCGCGGATTTAGACAGGAGGCGGCAAATTGGTGGTCTGTTTTGTTCCACCAATTTTGCGCCTCGGAGGGTACACTTATTTGCGCCTCCGCTGCAGTCTAAAACCGAGGCGGCAATGTGGTGGCATATCCTGAGGTGGGCGGAGGTGTCGATGACGTGCACTGCTGCGCACCCACAGCCTGGGAGTTTTAAAACCAGTAAACAGCTGAACAGCAGTCAGTTCGTCACTTCATCCACGAAGATGAGCAACTGGAAAGCAGCTGAGATCCGGGAGATGCTAGCGTCTCCTCGGTCTCTGTAGCTGTCTTCGTTGTCCGCTTGTTGTTGTAGCTGCGAGCTAATAGCGGTCGCTACTTTCAAATTAAAAGCCCCCCGCTAAGAACCCGGTTCTAAACTCCGATGGGGCGCAATGTAAAGCTCTTATTTTGAAGACAAATTCGACCTGCTCTTCTTCATGCCCAACTTCGTGCTTCACGTCACGTCACATGTTTATGCCTACCCCAGAGGTGGAAATGTGGTGGCTTATTTGAAAAGGTGGAATATTACACCTCCGTTTTAGATAGAAAAGGTGGCACATTGCAGCCTTTACCTTGCTGCAAATGTGCCACCTTTTCTATCTAAAAGGGGCTAATGTTTAGTTGTGTACCATAAGCTCTGCTTGACCAAGAGAGAATTCAAGTGACTGCTGCAGAGACAAGAAGAAAAGCAGGAAATAAATAAAAAAGAGGACACTGAAGCTAAATATGCAGCACATAAAACCAAAAACCTATGGCTGTCTGCTTCTTAAATATCTGTAGTAGCTTTATGAAGTCCAGACAACTCATAGGCTAGAAGCAGTTTCCAGGTAGTCTGTAGTTTTGGGACAGTGATTTGCCCAACTGTGTTAGATGAACACTCGACTTTTGCTGCCTCAAATTCATCCTGTAGGTTTAAGTTTAAGGATGCGATGTTGAGTATCTCTGATGAGATGTCTCAGCCTAGACCCATATCATGTAGAAGAGCTACCATACTGTATGCTGGTAGTCAAAGTTCAAGGGTTGGGGGATGAGAGAAGGGGTTGATGATGATTGATTGTCTGATGGATTGTCTGCCTCTGGGAGTCAGTGGGACCTGACAAAGTCAGAGGATGATGCTAGCTGTTGCTGACTGGTCACATACATTTGCAAATGCCTCTATATCTCCAACATCCTTTCGCTTAGAGTGACCTCTGACCCTGAGCTCCATATGTTCTTTCTCTAAGGGGCAGGAAGGAGACAAAAGCCCTTTTCACACAGAGACGCCGTACTATCGATGCAAAGAAGGCTTGCCATAATGCCGCCTTTGTTCACACTGAACCAAGCAGCGCCTGCGTGAAGCTGCTCCA
The DNA here is from genome assembly GCA_039737535.1 of Lagodon rhomboides. Lineage (NCBI taxonomy): Eukaryota > Metazoa > Chordata > Actinopteri > Spariformes > Sparidae > Lagodon > Lagodon rhomboides. Next base: position 21,476,028 of record CM077805.1, read on the forward strand.
GTGTGTCAGTTCATACAGCATGCAGAACCAAAAGAGGCATCCTCCTGTTAATCTGAACATGTATCCGCTGACTGTTTCTAATCAATCAGACGCTGTTATAAGTGTTGTGGTTGAGATCCTTACCCACCATTTATCGTGGAAGTTTACAACAGTAGCAAGTTAGACGACGAAACAACGTCAAAACATCCGGTTCATTTTTTAGAATAAAACACTCTGTGTTGATGCCATGAACATCTGAAAAAACAGACAAATCCAAGCAAGTCCACCCTTCTTATAATCCCTTGGTTGGGAACACTCACCATTTGTCTGTTTGTTGCTGTGTTTGAACCACATACATGTTATACAGTAGTGTAACCATAGTATACATAATTGCAAACCTGCATGATTCTGTAAGTAATGCTGGAACTCCTAGGGGTTGCCACTCCAGCTGTCCGACAGTGCTGCAACGTGCTGCACTCAAAACGCAGCTGGTTGGGTGTAGATGAATGAGGAAGTACTGAGCAAAACTGCAGTGGAGACGTTCTATAACGTGCAAGCAATGAGTGGAATTCTGGAGTAAGGCCAATTATGCACATTGTCAGATAGTCTCTCCTGAAAAGCAAAACAAGACAGAAGTAGTTGTAGACAGAAGTAGCTTTGAGGATGATTGAATTGCATATTAAAGATCCCATGAAAAACACATTTTTTCTGGTCTCTGATACAGTTTTGTTGGACCTCTGACAGGTGTGTGAAATTGCGGTATAATATGGGAAGTCTGAATAGAAGTGGTTCATATTTATATTATAGTTACATTCACAATATCACAACATTTAACCCAAGGTGTATTAAGCAACGTGGAACTTGGGGGAAAAAAATACCACTACTGCATTATTTATTGAAAATTTGTTTTCCTAATATATTCAGAGATGCCGAACAACATGCACACTTCACGTGATCAACCATTAACCAATAAAAAAACAGAAACCGCTCACGCATCAATTAATGCGCTCTGGGCTTTTGAAAAGCAACTGAAGACTGAGACGCTGAGGGGAAAAATTAATGCACTCTGGCCTTTTTAAAATTTTGAAAAACAACTGAGGACTGAGACGCTGAGGGAAAGAAAGACTATTTTAAAGAAGAAGAAGAAACTTTATGGGACTATTAGCGCTTTATTTAGTGAGAGCCCTGTGCTTGGTGGGCTGCTGCCAGCCTTTTCATATCTGGACACTGGGAAGTCAGTTTTAGCCTGAATGCGCCAGAGCTAACCAGGTTAAGCCAGTTCCGATATTTCGTCTGCATGTTGTAAAACGCGGGTAAAGCGAGGAGCAGGAGATGGACCCTCTCACACAGCGGGGAAAACGCTGACCTTGTGTTACCCACATCGCACACCAACCGTCCGGAGCATTACTTTTTAAAATTTTTTTTTACTTTTTTTACTGCTCACATAGCAGGCACATCGGCACATGTACGTTCATTGGTGATGGAATAAACCCATAGTTTATATAATTTGCATTGTACTGCCTGCATTTCTTCTTATTTTCCGCCATGTTTGATTGTAATGTATATTGTGTGTGATTAAACGTGATTACATTATCGTGCTTGTGTACATTTTCATTGGTTATTTAAGTTTTAGCCCGCGAAGATGAGGTGACAGCTGTCAAAAGTAACGTTTGTGTTTCCCGGGTTTTGCTGCTGCTGTGGTGGATTTGTTTGGGTGTTACTATGGAGACCGTTCCTGCTCGGCTTGTCCGATCATGATCAGGGAGCAGAGGGGAGATCTCTAGGAGCGATGTCTGGGTTTACTCCCTTTTACCCAGCAGTGGAAGCAGCAGACTCGGGTTCTTGGTCTCAGACAGCAGCTTTATTTTTAGTTGGGAAAGCATGAAAGTTTAAAATGTAGAGTTCAAATGAACTTTGTACAAGCCAAATTGTGGCGCCCCCATTCGTGCCTGAGCGCCCCCATACCAGCCCTCATGTGTCCAGCGCCCCCCTAAATGTTTATAACGCCCCCCCCCATGGATGAAGGAGGTTTCTCATGCGTTTCATTTAAGGCATTGTGACCACTTGATTAAGCATGTCTTTATTACGACAGTAATGAAATAGAAAAGTTTTTCATATAACAAAAGAGGATCACATGCTGTAGTGGTAGAAAAGCAAAATGGATGCCTCTTTTGATGAGAGGTTAAGCGTTCTACAATCATATTGTAGCAGACTTTGTAATATTGGCAAACATCGTATTGTTGGCCAAAGAATCGATATAATATTGTATTGTGATGAAACCTACGATTTATACCCCTAGGAACCACATTGTGGAAAACACAATCACATTGTAGGAAATGGAACCACATTCTAGAAAACACAAGGACATTTCTGAAAATACAACTTCCTGCCGTTGTGTTTTGTGGAATGTTGTTGTCTTTTGTGGAATGTTGTTGTCTTTTGTGAAATGTTGTTGTGTTTAGTTTGATATTGTGCATTCTGAAATTTTGTTGTGTTTTGTGAAATAATAATGTTTTTTGACCTTCAGCGCAACCCTACCAAGTACTGACACTCTAGTAATAGACAGTCATTCGCTGCACTACTTTACCAAATTAGTTGCGGAAAAACTGATAAAACATTTCAAAGACATAGCATTTGTTAAGTTGAGTTTAATCTCTGTTTTCTGTTCTATCCACTGCTGCCCCCTTCTAGCTTCTCTCCCCATTAGTGCAAAGATCTACTCATGTTTCATTTGCTGTGTGTTTACTCTGAGTAATCACTGTAGTCTGATGGTACACTCCGTACTCGTTTGTAAGAGCTAGTCTGTACCCAGGTCAAGCAGACACTGATATTATGAGTGTTGAAAAGAACGTGGACTTCCAGAGACAGAGAGCAAAACAGGTAAAACAGAGATGCAGGGAGGCTGTGATCGGGATAAACAAGCTGGCCAGTTTCTAACCATGACTGAAACATCTGTGATGAATAAGCCCACATTAATTTTAATTGACTGTTGAATGTGATGTCATAAAATAAGAGTCCCCACAGATGACATCAGCCCAAACAAACCTCATAATTGTAACAGCATGGAGTGCAGTGTTATGTCAGGCAGGCTATAAATCTCCTTACATAACTCTGATAGGCTGCACAGTGGTAACTAAGGCCCTTTATGACGGATAAGAGCTGCTGTGTTACAGGGGTCCTGCTGCCCAATGACAAGCCAGCACCTCACTGTGAGACACGCTGGACACACACAGTGGACACTGGATTATACGTTCTAAACACAGTCTGAGCATTACAGAGCTGAAATGCCTTTATTGATTATAAAATTGCTTCCAGGCTGAATGCGGCAAACGGATTGCTTGTTGTTGAAATGCCTCACAAGCATGCAAACTAAGCTGCCTCCTCTCATGCATATATCTCTTTGACAAGCTTTATATAAGATCAACACATAATGTTTTTTTTTCAGAGATGAAATATCACTTGAAGACAGAAGACTAATCTATTGAGTTTGGAGGCATAGTTTGGCCAAATTAAATTATGAACAGAACCAGAGCCCAACACCTTATTTTGAGCACCCAGTAAGTCATAAATTCTCCTTCCATTTACTCTCTATTATGAAAATATCTTGAAAAAGCTTTGTTTACCTGGACTCTAATACTCCATTAATAATTAGAATAATAAAATAAAAGTGCCATTTTAACCACTTCAGTTGAAAGAAACTGATCTCATCTGGTCCGATGCAAATATGTTTTTTTTAATTGGATCAAGGGGGGTGTAAACCCTTGATAATCCATTCAATAGGAACATTTTGTGCCAAGTAACCATGTAAACACGTAATCTGATCGTTCTGCTCATGCTGGACTATTCTTTTGCACATGTTCACCTTACGTCGGGATAACATTGTGTAACACCGATTCCAGGAGAGACAGAAACATGGTGGTAGCCAAACAGAACTGGTCTGTGGCAGAGACAACTTTTTTTGAAGATCTGAAAAGATTAAATAAATTGAATGCTTCATGGTGGAAAGTAGGCCTGCACGATATGAGCAAAATGTGCGATGTGCGATGACACCCTTCAATATCGCGATGACGATATGACTTGCGATAAATACGAAAATATTTAAGTTTGCATACAGTTCCTGTGTCTTTCAGATTTTTCTGCATTAATAGATTCCTGCTTTGAGGTACTCTTAAACACTTAATAGCTGATGACAATTAAATAAAAAAAATAGAAAAAAACAAATATTTGAGCATGCTTTTATTGAACAAAACCCTTATAACAGTAATGTACGCATGTTACTGTTGCTGCAGTGATGGTCGCGTTACTTGACTGCTGCTCGACGTTTGCGCTCTAGACTGACTGACCTTAAATTGCTCGTGCAGCTCTTTATGGTGGTGCAGCAGGTGGTGATGGAGGTTGGTGGTGTTACCTCTGGATGTTGCTACAACTGTTCTGCAGGTCCTGCACAGTACCTGAGTCTGTAAATTGTCTTCTGGCTTGAGTCCAAAGTATCTCCAAACCGCGGAGCTGCTATTTCTTTTTGCCACAAGCGTTTTGTCGGCATTTTCACCGCTCTGCTCTCCTGCCTCTGCCATCCTGTTTACTCTACTACTGTTTACTCTGTCTACTACTTTAATTCTCATACAGGAACGTGAGCAGGGCTGTGCGTCATCTGATTGGCTAAAAGGTGTGCATGCATTGCCATGAGTCCAGGGCCGCATCTCATTGGCCAAATGTCAGCACGCTGAGTGTGAAAGCATGGCGGATGTAAACAAAACTTAACGCACTTCAGACCAGCTTTTGCGATGGGTTTATCGCGCACGTTCACATCGCGATGACGATGAAAATACGATTAATCGTGCAGGCCTAGTGGAAAGACTTGAAATCGTGAGTTGATCAAACAAGATTTTGAAAGAATGAATGAATGAATTTAATGTTGTCATTGAAGAAGGAGAAAAACTTCTTCAGTTGCATTTCTAGCAGAGTATATGATCCATAGCATATGGATCTATGGATGTTGAAAATGTTATATATTTATTTATTTAATATTGCTTTGGCTATATAAACACACATTATTGGATTCTTTTATTTAGCGTCCATGTTAACAGTGAAATTGGAATCTGTAACCAAAATGATTGCAATTGGACTGAAGAAAAATATTTTATTCTGTGATCAATTTAGTAGGTAGATGATGGCCTAAATAATAACAACACTAATCATATTGGCTTACTTTGCTGTGTGAAATAGGTAGGTATTGGGTGTTTTGAGTTACTGTATGTATTTGAACTGCAAACCTACCCCTGGATGCAAATGTGAAATAATTATGTCTCCTTGTTTTAGAAGGAAGTGTGTGTGTGCGTGTGTGTGTGTGTGTGTGTGTGTGCGTGCGTTTGCTGGCAGGTTAATTGGACTTTGATCTTTCACTGATTGAGTTCCAACTCACCCACTGAACTCTGCCCTGTATGATTTGGCTTTGTCAACAAAGCATGACTGCTATCACAAAACTAACCCATGTCACATTCTCCCTCACTGTGACTCCCCAAACTTCTAGATAAGAGAATGGATTGAATTATTTCCTTTTTGCTCTTTTGTCTATCTCATTCCTTTATCCTCTCTACCTCCTTTCTTTCCCTTTTCTGCTACATCTTCTCTTTCCCCCTGGCAGTACATTAAGTTGAACACCCAGTATGACTACACAGGACAGTGAATATATTGAATTAAACCAGCGATGTGTAATGAAGTCTCCTAGTCCTGACCTCCCGCTGCTGCACCAGAAATATGCAGACTGGTGGATCCCCAGGCTGACTTTGGATTTCTGCTGTAGGTGGCTCAGAGGAGGCTAACAGTGGCACACACACACACACACTCACACACACACACACACAAGGGGCCAAATCAGCAGGCAAACTACAAAGAACACCATCAGAGAGGGGTAGGTCAAAATGTTAGAGCTACATGGCAGAGGTTTTTCACAGGTACATTTTAAACCAGGGGTTATGAGAAATCTCTCTTGTTTCAGTGCAGTGCAGGTCAGTCTTGTTTCATTATGGTCATTTTCTTAATTACAAGCATAAAGCAATTGCTGCTAGTTTGCTGATTTCTCAGTTGATAACTAGCCAATGTTACATTGTTATTGCTCATTTTCACTTACTGGCAGCAAAGTTGCTGCGCTTGGTATCGCTCCTCTAATATCAGTGCAGACGTGCAGGGTAGGAGCACAGGTTGCTAATGTCTGCCCAGGTAATGAAGCAGTGTTTTTTATTATGACAATGGTAAATGGTCTTGCATTTTTATAGCACTTTTCCAGTCTACTGACCGCTCAAAGTGCTTTACAATACTTGCCACCTTCACCCATTCACACACACATTCATACACTGATGGCGGAGGCTGCCATGCAAGGTGCCTCATCAAGAGCTCGAGTTCAGTCTGGTCCCGGGATTGGCTCGAGTTTATCGAGGTTGCTAAATGGGAAAACACAATAAACTCATCTCCTGTGGTTTCCTCTGAGTATTTTTGTTACTTCAATAGTTAGTTTTATAGTTTGAAAAACTGCTGGAATAGGGTCCAGACCTTCTCTCTGGCCTAGACGTGGATTTCTGAGAACCAACAATCCCTGGTGAATAGTGCATTCTGGTAAGAGAATTAGTAGTTTAGCTGTGTTCTTTCAAACCCAATAAGGCATTGCATCAAATTGAAATTACTAAATAGTGAGTGTAACTCACTATTTAGTAATTTGTTAAATGTATTAGCCTTACAAGCATTATTAGCAGGGGCTCAGGACAGCAAGGCACTGGCCCAGCATGATTATGTCACAGCACAGAGCTGCTCAACATAAATCCCTCAGAATGTGTTTAAAAATCAGCCAAAATCTCCTCCAACAGAATATCACCACAAATTAACTGACTCTGTTTTTGCATGTGTGGTTGAACTTGGGTCGCATTCATTCCCGCCCAGACGAAACCTCCTCTCCTGTCCTGAAAACAACATCAAGTTATGTAATCGGTGAACTTGTCAAGGCAGATTAGAGAAACTCTGCAGCTATTTCTGAACCAGTGGCTAGGTTGTTTATCTGAGCAGAGTGAAGGGTAAAACGTGACAGGACAGCAGAAAGTAGAAATCTGAGAGCAGCCCAGACTGACTGGAAGAGAAGAAAAGAGATGTGATGGGCAGAGGGAGGAATTGATCAGATATGATGTGCACATCAGCTCAAAGGAAGTTTAACAGTTTTTGTTTAAAGGAAATGGGGCAGGACTATGGTGTGTTGTTTGATGGTGAGGTTGTAAGAACTGTATTATTTGGGATATTAAAGGAAGCTAGAGAAGAGTTTGTATATTTTGCTTAGGTTTTAGATGTGGGTCTGTATCTTATCTCAAGGAAATTGAATCGAACGCCTAGTCAAGCGAGCAGGAACTGATGAAGCCTCTTGGATGAGAGGTGAAACGTCTTCAAAGACAAAAACCAAATCCAGTTGCGTTCGATTCAATTTCCTTGAGATAACTATGACCTGGATGAATGAGAATATTCACAGGCTTGTCTGTATCTTATATCACAGTTTTTATTTGATGTTATTATATTTTATTTTTAAAGAAGTAAAGTCTCCTGACAGTCAGGGGCGTCGCTAGGAGTGCAAAACATCAGGGGCTTTACCCCTGCAGATAGAGTCTTTTTTTAACAGGGTTCCGGGGATTTCGCAAGTTTACCCATGGGTCATAGCGGTAGTCCGTATGCTCTTCCGGTTGAACTGGTTGAACTGTGTGTTTACGCTAGAGTAGCTGTCATGCTCGCTCTAAAAAACGGCTTTTAACACAAAGAAAGCGACAAAATGGACACAAATCGGAGGTGGATACACAGTACAGATGTTTTAAAAAGTCGTGAGGACAGTTTTGTGCCCCTTGTATAAATGGTTATTCAATTTGAGACATGTATTGATTATTAGGCTACCTACATCCATGATTACATTCTGTCTCAGACTATGTAGCATACCCTTTTTACAATGACAGTATATACAATATTATATGCAATATAACATAACAACAGATTTGCAATTTCAGATATAATATTCAACTTGCTCTTAGGCTACTAATCAGTGCAGCAGTAATAAATGTAAAAACAGTAATAAACAAATACGAGGCAAAATAACATGATATAAATGTTAATACTGTAGCCAAATAGCTAATGTTAATGCTAATCAGCTACCAACTGGAAAAAACAATGCGTAAAACAGGAAATTAATTAGCAATTACAGTTAAACTTACGAGGTCCATCTTTAACGTCTTGGTTAATGTTAAGCCGCTGCTGCTGCTGGAAGTAGCCGTCTGAGTCACAGTCGCACGGACTTGCTTTCGCCTCTTCTTTGGAGGAGGTCGGTCGTAGCCCAGATAGAGCTCCGGATCAGGGTGCGGTTCGGTGGGCTTTTTATCGTCGAAGTGGAAGGAGCAAACATACACTCTATTCAGGGGATATTTTAGTCCCAAAGCCACGAGCCACGCTAGTCTCCATTCCTTCTTCCTCGGCACAGCGTGCAGGGCGTAGGGACCAGGGCACGGACATGTTTGTCGAAGTTGTTGATGTTCTACACAGGAAGTTTCTGAAAAAACCTTGAATTGTTGTGGCAACCAACCGGCACATGTTGTACCTGAGCAATGTTGCATTTGGGGCTGCTGGCCGTTTGATATGCAACCACATAAAAACCTCTGGGGCTATTTTCATCATTAGGCAATTATACATGTATTTTTTGAAAATTATATTTATTAGATTTTCACAATTACCTTCACACATACATTAATGAGGGATTACATGCCCACATTCATAGAGAAAAGAAAAGACAAAACCAAAAGGAACAAACACTGAAAAGAAGAAGAGAGAATGATAATTAAAATACAATTATTACCCTGCGTTTCCTATGTAGCTGTTGTGTTGAATATCACATTTTCTTATATACTTCACTAGGCCTGTCATGATAATCAATAAATCAATTAATTGTACGATAAATTAAAATGAGCTCGATGATTTTGCCGGCCTCGATAATTTCCATTTGCATCCTTGTTTGTTTTTCTCGTGTCTCTCACGTGAAGCCTCTTGCCAGTCACTCTGTCTCTGTGTGTGGAGGCGGGGCCCTGCACCTGCACCTCAGAGTGCAGCATGAGAGCCCTGTGAGGAGTAGCAAGCCAGAGGTAACACTAGTTGAGATTTGGAGGAATGACAACAAACATGGAATTGATGTTAAAGCCGAACGTGACAGCTGCAGTGTGGGAGCACTTCGGATTAGTCTCAGCCTAGTCAAGGGAGCAGGAACTGATGAAGCCTCTCGGATGAGAGGTGAAACGTCTTCAAGACAAAAACCAAATCCAGTTGCTTTCGATTCAATTTCCTTGAGATAACTATGACCTGGATGAATGAGAATATTCACAAGCTTCGGATTGAAAACAAATGACCGTGGTGAACCAACTGACCTGGACAAGCTGGTATGTCGCATTTGTGGTAAAATGGTAGCAACTAAAAGCGGCAACCCAACAAACATGCATCTTCACCTCAAGCATAATCATCCGATGCAACAATCAGTGAGGCGTTTAGTCAGCAAACAAAATACAAATGGGACAGTGCAAAATGGTGCGTGCTCACAGAGAGCGTCGTTAGGTACATTGCTAAAGAGATGCAGCCATTTAGCATTATTGAAAAGCCGGCATTTCCTCAAACTAGCTACAGATTTGCATATGGCCTGTTGAGACATCTGCTTTTATTTATATATAGGGGTGTGACGATACACTCAGCTCACGAGACGAGACGAGACACGATATTGGGTTCAAGAGAACGAGACGAGACAAGATTTTAAGAAAACTACAATGACAAAATATATGACTGGACCAACAGACTTTTATTTAACCGAGTTGCACTTGCATTTTGAAATGTTTTATAATGACTCTTTACATGCATGATGTAGCATGAGCTTTTAACAAACTTCTTCTTCCACAAATTGAAACTAAAACTAAAATTTATAAAAGTTAGAATAAATAAAATTAAATATTTCTTTCTTTTTTTCAAGTGCAAACAATATTATGTGCAAAACCAAATCAAAGTTCTACTCTGTCAATACAGAGTGCAAATAGTGCAAACAGAGCCTGACCAAGTATGTCACTGACAACTTGCTACAACTACACAGCCATGTTCTTTTTTAAGAATATTAGCATGTCCACATTCTCCAGCAGCAGTTGAGATCTTTGTGCATTGACTATGTCTCCTGCTGTTGAAAAGATGCGCTCACTTGGAACAGAGGTAGCAGGGACCGAAAGGCACGCTTTGGCAAGATGAGACAGCAAAGGATATTGGGAGCAGTGTTCTTGCCACCACTTCAGAGGGCAGCCACTGAGAGTGATAGAGGCCTCTTTTCTGTAGTTTTCAACTTCTCTCTCAGCCTGCTTTGAACTGTTGGACTCCTCTGGCTCAGTAGAGAAAGAGTTCCCTTACAGGTCCTCAAGTGCTGTCTTTTTGGGAGCAGGTTCTGTCACTTCGGGCTCATCATCTCTTACAGCCTCCTCTCTACCATGTGTGGGACAGTGAGCTCCACCTGCTTCCCCTTCTTCCCTCTTCTCAGCTGTGGTCTTTAAACAGAAGAAACACTGGTGTGAAATTTGATAAGCAGCTTAGAGCCCTCCACACACACACACACACACACACACACAGTTATGCTCTCATGTTTAACACACACACTTCATCAATCTCTTAAAAATGTTTAGTTGACAAACATACACAATACAATTTGAAGTGATATATATACACCTGTTTTTGCAACAACTGTTCTGCCTTGTTCTGTACCCTCAGGAAGACGGCCTCACACTGGTCATGGTCTAGCTGAGGTAGAGTCTGGAACCTTGGGTCCAGTACCGTGCACTCCAGAAGATAGTTGAAGGCATCCCCACTGTATCTGTTTGCCATATTCCCACTGTATCTGTTTTCAATATTCATGAGGATTACAGTCTTTGTGGTGGCCACGCTGGTGGAATCTCCATCATTTGGTGTCATATTCTGTTCAATCATGCTCTTCAGTGGCACAATGAGAGACACTGTGGGACTTTTCTCCTCACACAACACTGTGGTGGCAGTCTTCAAAGGATGCTGCAGCTTCACAAGGTCTTCAGCATCTCTGACATCGCAGCTGTCAAGTGTATCAATGCTTCGGGCATTTTGTCTTATCTCTGGGCTGGTGAGAGCTGCTGCTATGGCAGCTTGCTGCTCGAGGTAACGAGCCAGCATATCCAACGTGCTGTGCCATCACGTCGTAACGTCCATGATTAACTTGTGTGATGGCAATTGTAGCTGTTTCTGCTTGGACATTAACACCGCGGTAGCCGTTGAACTCGATCGCAGCCACACGTCTCACCCACCCGAGCAAATGAGTGATACGGGGAACACCGAGGCCACCTTGGGTTGCAAGATTTATAGTGTGCGCAAAACACGTAATATGCGGCTTCAATCCCACCTCGCGCACGGCCATGTCCATATTACGTGCATTGTCAGTAACAATAGCGATGCCGTGGTTGGGTTTTTTAAGCTCCCAGTCAGTAACAGCTGTCTGTAAAACCTCAGCTATGTTTGCCCCTGTGTGGGACTCGAAAAGTGGGCGAGTCTGTAGTACAACACTTTCCATTTTCCAGTCATTGTTTTTTTTTTTTTTTTTGTAAATTTTATTTATGCTATTTTTTATACATACAAACAGACATATACATTCAAGACAAGGGAAACCACACAAAAACAATTAAAAAAAAATCACAAAAAAAAACAAAAAAAAAACAGAACAAAACAAAACATATGGCCAGCACTTACTCCACAGAGAGAAAAGAAAATGAGAAAATATACATGTCACCGTACAAATGTCCCAGAATGTCCACACACATAGATTGAGTCCAGGAGGCCTGAGCTGGAGGGGAATGGCATAGTCCTAGTATGGATAGTCAACACAAAAAAAAAAAAAAAAAAAAGGTGCTGTGCATTCAGGTCTCAGTTCGTGGTCTTTCCTTCGTGACATATTCTATGAAAGGGCTCCAGATCTTCTTAAACTTATCTTGGGAGTTAGACATAGAAAACCTAACTTCTTCCAGGTGTAAACAGGAAACCATATCATTTAGCCATCTTTTGAAGCAGGGAGGGGAAGCGGACTTCCACTCCGTTAGGATGACCCGTTTAGCAATGACCATACCAAACATGAGGGCTTGTTGTAAAGCGGAGGGAAGAGCCAAAGAACCGCTAGAGCAGCCCAGAATCACCAAGAGACAGTCGGGAACCAGTTGTCTATTATAAAAAGAACTGTACAAATTAAAAATGTCATCCCAGAAACCTGTGAGCTTAGAGCAGGACCAGAAAAGATGCCCAAGAGTACCAACGGCTGATTTGCATTTATCACAAGTGGGGGAGACAGCAGGAAAAATTCTATTCAGTTTAGTCTTTGAATAATGCAACCTATGAACTACTTTAAACTGAATGAGCTGAAGTCGAGCATTAATAGAGCATAACTTTATCCTGTTTAACCCTTTAGCCCATAGCTCATCAGAGATTACTTCACCAGTGTCCTTGATCCATGCCTCCTTAATGTGGAGAGAGGGGGTTGCCATGGAGAAGAGGTTAATAAGCCGAGAGATCAAATGCTTGGAGGTGGGAGGTTTGGTCATAATATCATAGAAGGCATGTTGTATGGGGGTCGAATCTAGGCAAGAAAATGATTGCTTGACAAAATTCCTGATTTGTAAATAACGAAAAAATTGACTAGTAGGGAGTTTGAACTTAGCCTGGAGCTGAGCAAAAGAAGCAAACTGATTGTCAATATAGAGGTCCTTGATAGTAGCTAAACCTTTATCTGACCAGTGCTTAAAGACAGCATACATCAAACCTGGCTTAAAACAGGGGTTCTGACATATGGGAGCATGAATTGACATTTCTGGTAGGTTCAGAATTCCCTTGATTTGCTTTAAAATTTTAATCGAGTTGCAGAGAAAAAAATTATCACGAAGCGAATTAATTTTAATGTCAGGTTTTGAAAACAGAATGGCTGATAAAGAGGCACCAGTAAGTGATACAGCATTATTAAGCTCAATCTCGTGCCATCTAGGGCTGGGCCCGCCCTCCATTGCACCACCAGCCGTGGAGTGATTCCAGAAAACCCATGCTCTGGCGTTACAGGCCCAATAATAATGCCTAAAGACAGGGAGGCCTAGACCCCCCTCCTCGGTGGGCTTCTGCAAGTGGGCCTTTGAGATACGGGGGGGCTTGGAGGCCCAGACGAAGGGCAAGATAATAGAGTCCAGCATCTTGAAGAAGGAAGAGGTGAGAAAGATGGGCACATTCTGAAATAGATAAGTAAATTTAGGGAGCACGACCATTTTAATAATGTTGATCCGGCCAATCAGTGAAAGGGGGAGAAGCTTCCATTCCTCTATCATACACTTAAGCTTGTCAGTCAGATCAGCATAATTAAGTTTGAAAAGAAGTTTTGGATTCCTGGGGATGATGATCCCCAGGTAAGAAAAGTGGTTGTGGGAAACTCTGAAGGGCAAATTGAGAAGAAAAGTGGAGTCAAGACCTTTAGACAGAGGCATAAAAACAGATTTCCCCCAATTTATAGTAAACCCAGAGAGTCGCCCAAAGCCATTTATCAGGTTGAGAAGGGGTGAGAGGGACACCTTTACATCCGAAAGAGTCAGAATTACATAATCTGCGTACAGACCGATGGTACACTCGGATGTGCCGCACCTTATACCAGAGATTTGGGGATTGGCTCTGATGGCAATGGCCAGTGGCTCAAGAGCTAGTGCAAAAAGCATCGGAGAGAGACAGCAGCCCTGCCTGGTGCCGCGGTGCAACAGGAACGGAGGAGACCTTTCATGATTGGTCAGAACAGAGGATTGGGGACCAGCATAAAGCATCTTTAAAATATTCATAAATTTTGACCCGAAGCCAAATTTGTCAAGAGCAGCAAACATGTATTTCCATTCTACCTGGTCAAAAGCCTGCTGGGCATCTAATGAGATCACAGCAGAGTAGGGCAATGTAGTTGAATACATTATTTTGAGCAAGCACCTTGTGTTTGAAAAGGAAAATCTATTGGGGATGAAACCCGATTGATCAGGATAGATTAAAGTGCCAATATATTTGTTTAACCAGTTGGTCAGGACTTTTGCAATAATTTTTTGGTCAGAATTAAGCAGACTTAGGGGATGATACGATGAAACATCCCAAATATGAGCGTCGTAAAGGGTATGAGGGAAGGTACCATTTTTCACTGAGCAATTGACCATCCGAAGCAAGAGGGGAGCGATAACGTCAATGTGTGTTTTATAAAATTCTATCCCGAATCCATCTGGACCGCATGTCTTGCCGCTGGGAAAAGAGCGAATAGCATTTCTGATCTCCTCCAGCGTAAAGTCAGAGTCCAATTCCAGTCTTGCAGGCTCAGAAAGGACAGGAATATCTAAAGTATGAAGAAAGTTGGCGATGTCTGTATCCGAGGCAGTAGACCTGGAAGTATATAGCTGGCTGTAAAAGCTAAAAAATCTATCGTTAATCTGCTTATGATCAGTTAATAGCTGACCAGTGGATGAGGAAATTTTATGTACAGTCCTATCGGATAGGACGCCCTTCAGTTGCCTAGCAAGCAATTTATCGGCCTTCTCACCCAGCTCAAAGTGCTTCTGCTTTAGTCTACGCATATAGTTCCCAACCTGCTCACCCAGAATATGGTTGTACTCATATTTCAGTTTCAAAATAGAGCTAAGTGTGTCTTCAGAACCTGTGTTACGATAGTCCTCCTCCAGCTCAGCTAATTCAGCCTCAATATCCGTGCGACGCCTGTGCTTGGCCCTTTTGCGAGACGCCTGATATGAGATGACGTGTCCTCTTACGACGACTTTAAAGGACTCCCACAAAGTAGAGTCTGAGACAGCGCTATTGTCATTAAATTGCAGAAAATCAGCAATCTTGGTCGATATGTAGCCACTGAAAGTGTCATCTAAATATAGCGAGGGGTTAAATTTCCAATTATATTGAGGGGCATGAAGATTAAAGTCAACCACCATTGAGAGGGGTGCATGGTCCGAAATTAAGATACTATGGTAAGTCGAACTTGATACATTCGAAATAAGTCTGGAGTCAACCAGCAGATAATCAATTCTGGTAAAACTGCCATGCACGGGGGAGAAAAAAGAATATTGTCTTTCTAAGGGGTGCTGGTGCCTCCAAATGTCAACCAGGTCCAGAGATTTGGTAAGATTATTGAGTACAGAGACGGATTTCAATACTGGGGCCACGGACGGGGAGGACCTATCCATTAATGGATCAAAATAACAATTAAAGTCGCCGCTAATAATTATGTTATGATCATTATATTGTGTGACAAGGTTGAATATATTACAGAAAAAATCAGGGCTATCGAAATTGGGGGCATAAATGTTTAAGAGAACTAAAGGGAGTGAATTGATCGTACCCGTGACAAGTATGAACCTCCCACCAGGATCGGTAGTCTGCGATTTAAGTATAAATGGAATAGTTCTACGAACAAGAATGGCAACCCCCCTTGCCTTGGAGGAAAAGGTGGACTGGTACACCTGAGACACCCACACAGATCTTAAACGCCTCTGCTCTGAAGGTTGGATATGGGTCTCCTGCAAGAAAACAATATCAGAAGACAGAGACTTTAAATGTGAAAATACTTTGCCACGTTTAAGAGCTTTGCCCATACCCCTACAATTCCAGGTGGTAAAAGTGATGTGACTCATCTCTAACCTAAATGAGTAAATGGCATAAATCCATATGGAGGGACAGAAGATGAATTTTGACATGTGACATACAAAGTGCTGGCAAAAACAACAAGAGACAAAACTGACAGAAAAATAACAACACATAAAACCCCCACATAACCCAAACCCGCTAAAGGAACTAAGCGGTACATCCCACTAACCAACTAGGAGGCTGCCGGGTAACAGAGCCAGCCAAAAGCACACTGAAAAGCCCACTTACCACGGGGCCCCGCGCACATCTCCAACACCCTAATTAACGTTTGAGTCACACACACAAAACTGTACGCAGTGTAAGCGATATTCAGAACACACGCTTAGTGAGATATAAAAGGTGGAAAGGTATGACCGGAGCAGCGTACAAACCATCAGACTTATGAAAAAATAAAAATTAAAACAAAATAAAAAATACAGTAAGAAAATATGCGGATACATGAAAAGATAAACACGAGATAAATACACATAGCCAGGAGCACCCGTCAATGATAATAAAATCAAAGGATGATAAATAAGATTGTCCCAGTGCTAGATTCATGCACCCGAGAAAGCAAACTGTGTGTTACCTTTTGAACACATACATTATGCTGCATCGGTGATCAAACCAAAAGAGCTGAGTCTGAACATCTAAGTCATCAAAACGCTGGGTAGGAAAATAGCCGATCCGAATATATGTATATACATATATATGTAAAAAAAAAAAAAAACATATATACAATGGTAGTAATCTATAACATATAGGAGTTAAGATTAATCTGCTGGGCCTAAAGAGTTGGCAAACCGTTCAGCATCGGCCGGTGACATGAAGATCTTCGATGTGTTGTTGTGGTCGACATGGAGCTTGGCTGGAAAACGCAGAGTACATTTAGCACCAGCTTCGGTTAGCCGCTTCCTCACGTTTGCAAAGGCCTGTCCCTGCGCCTGTCACCGTGGTAGTGCAAGGGCGCATGTTGACGGCTGAGGCGCAGTATGTCGATCACGTCCCGGTCGTTGTGGACCTTGGCAATGATAATCCGCGGCCGCTCATTAGGCTGAGGTTTCGGTCTCAAGCTGCGGTGGGCCCGGTCTATTTTTACGGGTCTGCTAAAGTTATCTTGACCGAGTAGCTCTGGGATCAGTTTAGCAACAAAGTCAGTAGGGCTGCCTTTCTCTGCCCCTTATTTGATGCCCACGATCCTGATATTGAGCCTGCGGGAGCGGCCCTCCAGATCGTTCCTTTTAGCCTTGAGGCGGCCATTAGCCACCTGTAGCTCCTTACATGTAGCTTCCAGTGATGCTAGGCGACTGTCATTAGCTGACAGCTTCAATCGCGTCGAGGCGGCCCTCCATAGATTTCTTTAAGCCATAAACGAGAGAGGTGATTTTGGCGAGCTCAGCCCCGTGGTTAGCGATACCAGCTAGTATAGCATCATTGCTAGTGGCCGACGTACTCGTCTTGGATGTATCCCTCTGAGTATCGTCTTCGGCATGTTGACACAAAATCACCTCCAACAGGCTTCAGCGCTGTTTTAAGAACAACCCAGCGAAAAATAATGATAACGTGCAATGTTATGAAAATAAAATGAAGGAGATGACACGGAGCAAACGGGAAACGCGTCTACTCCATCGCTGCACATGAGCGCCCCCCGCCTTTTCCAGTCATTGTTGATTGTGTGGGCTGTAATTGTGATGTAGCTTTGCGTACTAGACTTTCCGCCGATCGGATCGGCTTGATCGGATCGGCCGATATTTCACATTTTTTTCAATTTTTGTCATCGGCCCTAAAGTCTTCATTCACCGATCCGATCAATGACGTCCTGATGACATTTAAAAAAAACAAACAAACTTTATTACAATATTTAAAACAGTATAGAGACATGACATTTGTAAAGATTACAGCTGGCTTGTAATATGTCTCGTTATCATCATCTTTACTGCACTGTGACTGCAGCACAGACGTGTGTGTTTTGAGCTCTGTGAGGGACAATAAAGTTTTATAAACCTAAATACGCCGCGACGCCGCACACGTCAACGTCCGTTACAAACAAACATGTCGGCGATATGGAACTTCTTCAGCGTGCACCAGAGCGATACAAAAAAAGCTGTCTGCTCCCTGTGTAATGTTTCAGTACATCGGGGAGGAAAATCTGCAAAGCTTATAACACAACAAATTTAATTAGGCACTTAGAGAAAGAACATAAGGAGGAGCATGCTGATTTCATAAAGCGGAGTGCAGAAAAGGAAAAAGAGACACCCAAACAGCTACAGCAAACGACTTTGGACTGTAAGTAATTTAATTACATGAAAGTAATTTAATTACTATAAGTTAAGTTGTTGTGCCCATTATTTGTGTCTCAAATTATTTTGGTTTGTCCTGACTAAACTTGGATTTTTTTGATACTCGGTAAACTGTATACAGTAAATACTGGTAAAGACGTTATTTAAATAGATCGGATCAGTGATCTTTTTTTTTAAACAGTCTGATCGGTGATCGGTGATCGGTGATTGGCCCCAAAAATCCTGATCGTGTAAAGCCTATTGCGTACCTCTCGATGTCCAACCGTCTGTTGTTATGGCGATGCTTTCTGCATCTTTCTGTTACATCCTCCGTGTCACTGATATGGCTTTCAGCGGTGATTAGCCGCCCCTTGATAGCGTCCAAATCCGTCCTGATGTGTGCGATGCCTTCAATGACTTCCCTGTGTTGCGCTAACCTTTCTGCCTTGAGAGATTTGATGGCCATAAGCACAGCCTCCTGCTGTTGAGTATGAGTGCCTTGTTGGGTAGTTTCATTGGAGACTGTGGCCGTTTTCATCTTGCTGCTTTCGTTAGCCAGGGCCGTGCTAGCTTGGGTTACGATGCTAGCCGGTGAAGATCTTGTAACAGCTGCAGTTTTGTTTTGTTTGCCTTGCTTTAGTTTCAATTGAGGACTCACAAAGGGCGTATATTGGTTAATTAGTCAGGAGACTTGTGGAGTGTGTCCGTCTACTTCGCCGCCATGACCAGAAGCCAGGCAATTATATTTGATTTTTTTTTTTTAAGGCACAGAGATCCGGGGCTATTCCCAAAACATCCAGGGCTATAGCCTCGAATGCCTAGGTCTAAGCGCCTGCTGACAGTGATCAACGTCTGCCGGCTTTTTAGTCAACATAAATCAAGTCTTTAGAAACATTGGTTGGTTCGACATAGTGATTAAAAGTTTTGCAACTAACCTTTCCAGAACTTTTCTGTCATCTTCAGCTTTAACTCACTCCTTTAAGTTACTGTTGGTAATAATGGGACATCCTCTGCTCCAACTGTTTCCACTATCCTTTACATCTCTCTACTCACATTATATCCACCTGCCTGATTTAAAGCTGATGTATACTACGGCTGTAGTCGCTTATGCAACTGTTCTAAATGTCCTGCTCATTCTTGGGGCCATTTGAACAAACATGTCTCTGTCTGTCACTCTCTATCTTTTTACTTTGTCTGTTTTTATCTCTGCTCCAAGCCTTTTTTCATTTCCTTTCCAAGCAGCCTCCTTTAAACTCATGGTCCTGTGGGCTTTGTAGAAGCCAGACGGGAGCACCCCATAATAAGACATCATTAGTACTGCCTGCAGATACGAAATCACCCATACAGTCAGGTATAGTGATGAGCTGAGGGACCTGCTCCGTGGCAATGTTATTAACATGTGCTTAGGTTCAAGACGCAACCTCCATTAACAGCGGCCCTCTACCCTTTTCTGTGTGCTACAGGGAGCACAGGGGTTGCCATGGAGACAGGAGAGCATTTAAGCAAGACAAATGATTTCACGGACGGGGGTTGTTGAGCTAAAGAAAGCGCCCTGTATCTCTGAACCGCCTCCACTGACTTACTCTCAACCTTTCTCCTTCTGATTATATGCAGAATTTAATGTTAACCATCAGCCAGGTTTTACCACTCCACTAAGTCACTCTTTCTCGATAAAGCTAGCAAAATGAGATTCATGCTGCAACTTTGCTCCAATTCTTAACCATTATTTCAATTAATATAACTCCAATCAGAAGGTTTTTTTCTTGATTATCAATACATTTCATCTTTAGCAATATTACACTGTTGATATTTTGTCATTAAAGAATATTATAATATTATAAATTATAGGTCATATATATATATATATATATATATATATATATATATATATATATATATATATATATATATATATATATACCTGTGTTTGGAAGCCCCGACGAGTCGATTACCGAGTGCAGTAGATTTCCTCAGCTGAAGGATGAAAATATATGATTATTACTCCATTACTTCCCTTATTTTCCCTGTCAGCTCTCGATAATAAGAACTGAGCATGCCATGGAGTAATAATCATACATTTTCACCCTTGAGCTGCGGAAATCTACTGCACTCGGTAATCGACTCGTCGGGGCTTCCAAAGACAGGCAGGCTGCTGGAGAAGCACGGAGAGTTGAGCTGTGTTTTTAATACAAATCCGGCTAAGCTAGCAGATGTTTGATGCTTCGTACTGTGTGCTGGGACTGTACATGTACTGTTGCTGAAGTTTGGTGCTGTTCTGACCAGTATTTGTGGCTTTTTAATGGCGGTTTCTAAATGGAGGCATAAGCGGCAGTGTATTGTTTTCGTGCGGTCTTTTCTGAGGTTGCTAAAACTAGCTAAGCTAGCGGTCAGCAAACTTGACCTCTCGAGGGGGAGTCTTACTCGGTGTCAAGATGTGTTAGACCATGGATTAAACTTACACCGGAATATCCCTTTAAAGGCTGGATCCACATTGGATCAGGTGGTGCAGCGAAAACAAAGTTTCCCCATTCATTTCAATGAGAGCAGTCCATTTGGCTGTGGCAGTGCTGGCTACTGGGGGCGCTAGAAAAAGAACACAGCTGGCTGTGGTGATAAAAGTTGAAGCAGACTCAACTTTTGGAAAAAAGGCTGACATTACATTGCGGTGGCAAATCATACAATCTAGTCATTGCTGCATGAATGACTGCAACCGCAGTAGATTGTAATGTAGTGTGTCATTTGTATACACTTTGGCATTGGGAACCAGTTAAAACACATTGCGGATGCTGACGATCACTGTACGACCGGCATGCTTAACCTACTTTGGCAGAGACATAACCACAGATCAGAGGCAGAATAGGTCAGTAGCTGGGCATGTTATTCAGTATGGTTAAATGCTACAGAGGGAGCACAACGGACATTTCTCTGTCAAGCTTTATGTTTCACTTGTGATCACTCGGTTCGGTCTTGTGCCCCCGTTTAAAACACACAGTAATGATCTGCCTCACATCCTTGTTGTTTACTCTTACTTTTAATTAGCCTTTCGGCAAACAGATCATCAGGGGGTTCCTACCACATCACACACAGACCTTGGAGTGACACTCCCACACCGTTGCACAAGCCCGCAGCATTTTGCCGCACCACCAGATTTCATCTGATTATACCCTAAAGAAAATGGGAACTGATCAGAAAACAGAGAAGCTTTTAAAAGTATGACCAAATCTACTAATAAAACAAGAAAGCATTGAAGGAAAGGACCAATAAACATGTTTTAAATCTGGGGTAAATGTTTTAAAAATTTACAATTTACACTATTTTCATTGAAAGGCTGGAGCCTAGGGCAAACAGTTAGTTTGAGTATACTAGTTTGGTCCTCCGTGAGCATCTGGATGAACCTAAATTCACTTTCAGAAGTCATCATGGATGCAGGGAAGCCAGATGAGGCCTGAGCCTGACAGACACATCTGACTACCTTAAGAATTAACTCGTATATATCTTTTCTCTCAGCAAAAAGTGACTCACTCCCATCAGGCACACCATCGTCACCACCTTGTTATAGCTCTATAGCTGTTGTGAGAACAGCTGCCATGTGATGACACATACACAGACACAGATGATACTGTTCCTTGACTCCCAGAAGTCTGTTTTGGATGGAGCATAACCTCTGTGGAATTGTAGAAATATTTGGATAAATACATTTTTTTTAAAACAACCTCTAAATATCGCAACAAAGTTTTTTGCTGAGGTGGGAAAGTTTGTGTATAAAAACACAATGGAACAAAGTTAAATAGAAACAGACTTAGCCAATAAATTATGACACACAAAGCATGTGACTTACATGTCATTCAAACTTCCATCAATATGATAAATGGAGGCAAATCAAGTTAATAAATGGAAAAAAAACGCCATATTTCGATTCTGTTTATCTTAATGCACCGAACTCCTATATTCATTTAACAGAAGTGATAAAAAGTGATCCGGTTTGATCCAAGCACCCTTCGCTCAATGAAATCCAACCCTGTGTGATGCTGCACTATCTATGATCAATATGTTTTACATTATCTCATGTTTATGTGGCAGCTAAAAGTATTTATATATTTGCCTAGTTATGAGGCAATTTTTGAGACCAAGTGTTTTCCTACATTTTTGCTAATTTCTCAGGGATTAATGCATGGATCTTGATGTAAAAAATCAGGTGTATTTAGGTGGTTGGTGTATATAAGTGAGTAGAATTTAATGCGGATAAAGGGAACTGTTTGACATTGGTGGAGGTATATGCTCTACTGAGTGCCATTCTCGTTTAAAAATGTCATTGGAGACTCACCACTGTGGTCTCAGTCAATCTGATTGGGTACACATCACAAGTAAAAGCCTAACAACACTGAATAATCTGAATCTAATCTGCAGAGTAATTAATAACTAAAGATGTAGTAGAGTGGAAGTATGAAGTAGCAGAGAATGGAAATACTCAAGTACAGTACTTAAGTAAATTGTAGCTAACTCAGACTTAACAGACTAAGGACATGTGTATGAAATGATGCACAAGATTAATGGAATAGCTCTATTTGATGGTTCAACAAGTTTAAAGTTTAAATGTCACTCAGTAAGCATCATGTTTTATTGAAATGTTGGACAGGCAAGACAACTGTGTAAGTGACATGGCTGCGTATATAAGTTTTATCTTTATGTGGTAAATCAGGGCAACAGCTTAAAGGAGGATTGCTGTTTTTTAGTTGATGTAGCAGCCTCTGTGCTGGCAGCCTGCTACCATGGTTGTGTCATGAGTAAAGAATGCTGGGCTGATGCCTCTCTGGCAGCTGCAGCTTAAAAACAAACTTGGGTGGACACATTTTCCTTTTCAAAATCCCTCAGTGGACGGATGTTTCAATCATCCTGCATAAGTAAATGCCTCATTGTGTCCATCATTGATTTCTTTCAGTGTACTGAGGGTTATCTGTGCAGCTTTCATCAGTTACTTATCGCAGCGCTCATAACAAGGTGTAACAAGAGCAACCAGAGCATGTCACTGAATGAAAATTAGTTTTGTTTCTTCTCCCTCTTCTTTGTTCCCGCTCTCTTCTTGTTACCCTAAAGTGAACAAAAGAACAAAACAGTGTGTGACAGCATGACAGGACGATGACATCACCACTGTAGCCTCCTGTGGCCAGCCAATACAGCACTGAATAGGGACGAAAGATCCATCTTAGCAGAGTGCTGGAACACTGGACTATTGTAACACACACACACACACACACACACACAAACGCACACAAACACACACAGACACACACTTTCCCCTTAGCCTCTGATCGCCATCATGTAAAGGTAATTCATAATAAACAAGAGATTAAAAGGTGTTTACCACAGGCTCACCCCTAACCAACATCCTAACAACAGCCCCCACCTTTAGTTGACCTGTAGCCAAGGAGACGAGGGGCCCTGAGGTGTGAAAATGTCTCAATTATAAGATGCATCGCGATGTGGGCGTCGAAGATTCTTCATCGATGCAGAGACGGAACATAATCGAGAGTCTGTATCTTATGTTGATTGTTTATTGTCTGGCCTCCGCTGGACAATAAAGTTACGTCGCAACATTGCTCCCATGCTTTGAATTGCAGGCGGACATTAGGATAACATTACTTACGTAGGAGGTATGTTGGAAGGATGCAGAGATCATCTGCGACTGATTAAAAAAAACTTGCCCAATATTTTTTGAACAGACAACAGACATGCACATAATGGATTTTCTGAACTTGCTGTAAAGCACGAACTGGACAACTACTAATCGCGTTAGCCATTTTCACTTGAAGCTAACATCTGAAGCTAATAAATAATCATTGTTATAGCAAGCACAGCTAATCAGCCAAGATCTGAGGAGGTGCTGTCATCTTTGCCGTCCAACTCCGAGAGAGGTGTGTGCAGCAGATTCGATAAATGCCTTATCTTAAAGCTGCCATGTAAAAACAATATTATTGTAGATGATAATCTGATTATTGGAAGGACTTTCTGAATAAAAGGGGAATTTAAATGATGTGCAGTAATACAGATAATTGAGGATGCCATACAATGAGATGCATCGAGATGCATCAAGAATTGTTTTGCATTCGTTGACAGCTGAATCGTAATTAAATCAAATTGTGAGGCCAGTGAAGATTCACACATCTAGCTCCCACCCAGCCAGTGTCGGGAATTGGCAGTTCAGCAATAGATGAACAATTTCATTTTCTTTACTGCTGCTAATGGTAGTAGCAGCTCTGAAACTCTGCTTATATTATTCAGTGCCTTCTGCTTTTCTTTTTTAAGCTGCTGTCGATGAAACTCAGCACTTCTTTCTGATGTTTCACTTTAAAAGAACAGTTTAGCCAGAAATGAAAATTCAGTTATTATCTACTCACCCTTATGGTTATGGAAAGTTGGGTGAAGGTTTGTAATCCATAAAACATCCTGGAGCTTCAAGGCAAAACAGTGTTGCAGCATTCTCCTAAACTACTGAAGTCCATGGGGACTTGTTTTAAAACTTACAAAAACAACTTCAAAAACACAAATATAAAATGGTTCCACCCAGCTGGTCCATTTCTAAGTCTCCAGAAGCCCTATGATCGCAAATACATTTTTAAAGCTGTTATACAAACCCTCAACAGTTGAGCTTGCGTAACCAATTTAGATGGGTTGTGCGCCAACACAGTTTAGCAGCTCAAATGAAGAAAAAAGGTGTAAATAATGCCTGTGTGAAATTTTGGCTCTTGGGGCCTCCAGAGACTTCGACTATACTGTGCCAGATGGATAAAGCCATTTTGTGTTTTTTTTTTTTACAACGCTGTTTTGCTTTGAAGCCTCAGATATGTTTGTTGGACAATGAAACTTCACCCAACTTTCCGTCTGGCATTGTATGCCTAATATTAACTGTGTACTAGTGTCTGTGATGATGGATTACGGGCCAACCAAACACAATGGGCAATGTAGGATCCATTGTTTTTAGGGCTTGATCCATACTACAAAAAAGAAATTCAGATTCGCCAGCCTCTGCTGCTTCAGTTTCAGGGCTGTGATAATGGAAATACTGATTGATTATGAGAGTCATGTTTATTGTATAAAGGCTTGTTCTATTTGCTCTGGTAACTATTTAGTAACAAATGTGTGAAATATGTCTGGGTGGCACATGAATGTTAAATGGATCAGTTTGTATCTGCATATTTCTCTCCTTTTCACTAATATTTAATTCTACCTGTTCAATTATTCCAACCAGACCTGAGTGGGTTATCAAGCGTTTGTTTGTTTGAACTTAAATTGCCCTGTCATTTATTGTAGTGATTGTGTGTACTCTACAGACTCTTTGTGCCCAGAATGTTTTGTTGCTTTCACACAACTTATTGAGCATATTCAGGATATGCACTGACAGATGCTTTGAAGTAACACAAGACATACAACATACACACCGCCTGTATGTTCCTGCTGCAGGTGAACACTGACAGTGTCGACTCGGTTTGTTGTGCAGACACAGTGATGCTGACTCACATCACTGTGTCTGCGGCTTTGCTGCCCAGGCCTTGGAGCTGGGCAGCAAAGCCTGTCAATCAGTCATGCTGCCTGATTTTAGAGTCCACAAACACAGTGATTCTTACACACTCTCCTAGAGCCAAGCATCTTATCACCCGTTCTAGAAGGGCTACAGGCTAGGAATGTGCGATATGTTATCGTTTACGATATAGCGTCAAAAACATTCCCCACGGTGAGAATATGTCATCCCACAATAAAAACGATAAATTCCCGTATGTAAGTGCGCAACACACTCGCAGCCCAAAGTGTATAATATTGACAACAATGGCGGAAGACAGAGCAGATACGCCGGGCAGCGAGGAGCACGTTTCTAAACGAGGCTCCACCTCCATTATCTGGAACTGGTTTGGTTTGACACCGCACAACATTATTTTCATTATTTTATTAACTTCACAGGCCGTCTAACATCACATTCATACAGCACTCAGACGAGGTTGTACTCATGACATTTCTCCGGCAGCTCCACTCGTCTGTGTTGCCTCAGTCTCCGCTGCCTCACGTGGATGGCAAGCTAGCAGGTGAGTCCGCGGATTTGTTGTCGTTCGCCGCTCAGGATGGCTTTGCTCGCTAGTGTCCTCCATTTTCGTAGCAAACAACATAAGCTAACACTAGCTGAATTGATAGGTCAAGGGTCAATAGGGCGTGCAATAGGTCAAGCTGATAGTGAAGTTTTAGAGCGCCCTCTTTTTTTACTGCCTGTGTGCCAAAACGTTTTAATACATTTTTAATAAATAATAGATTCTGTTCTCACATTTCAGACTTGTTTGTTTGGTGTCACTCACTAAATTTTTGCAGTACAGGTGTACTGCTTGAACTTAATTGATGCAGTTTAGTAGCCTTTATTATTATTTTGGTGATAGATTTATAGTCAAAAAGATTAGGCTGAATTGGTGTTTATTTATCGTCATTTTTATCGTTACCGTGATAAATACCAGAAATTATCGGGATGCATTTTTTAGTCCATATCCCCCATCCCTACTACAGGCTCCACATGTGCTTTGCAATTATCTGAGCTTTAACATGTTTTGTTTTAATAGATGCTGCTTCATGCTCATGCTCATTCATGCGTATATATGTAATCTGATTACAGAACTGGCTGTGTAGGTGCTCATTGATGGAAATGACATAATTAGTTTGATGATTGTCATCAGAAATACAGTTCCTGTCTGAGGACTGTGTGGGGAATTAAATCCCCAAACGTGAAGCCAAAGAAAACTAAACTCATGGATTTCTTTCATGCGTTTTAATTGCCCATTACACGCAGCAAAGGGCCCCAGGCCGGGACACGAGCCCGGGGCTGCTGCAGCAAGGACAAAGCCTCTGTACATGGGACGCCCGGTGGTAGCTCAGTTGGTAGAAATATGCCTGCTCTACCAACTGAGCTAAACGGCTCAGTTGGTAGAGCAGGCATATTTCTACCAATTGAGCCATTTAGCTCAGTTGGTAGAAATATGTCCCTTTTATATATGGGACCGAAAGCCCAAACTGTTATCTGTTAGCAACTGGCTTTAGCCCCAGGCTAACAGTTTGTTTGTGTCTGTGTAAGTTAGTAACATTAGCTGCTAACACACAGCAGTCCCGTATCAGAGACGATATTTTTGTCCCCCAGTATGCCGTCTTCTCTCAAAAATTGTCCAAGCTTGTCTGTTTTTCCACTCACCTCCCTGAACTTGGCTTTGAGTTCAGAATTGCACTGCAGGTCAGTTAGCTCCATCTGAAGCACAGGGGGGCTATCTTCCACATTGAAGGAGAAGGGGTCAGCAAAAATTTGAAAAGTGGATCTGTGTGTCCTGAAGTCTGCAAACCTGTGATCAAATTCTTCCTGTAGCTTTACAATGGTATCAGCATACTTCTCACCACTGAATGGTGTGCCCGAATCCATGAGTGCCTTGCATGCTGGGAAATGGCAGAGGTTTGTCTGGGAAAGCTGGGCTTTCCATAACACAAGTTGTGTGGAGAATGCTCTGACATTGTCATATACAGCACTGACTGGCCCTGGTCTTGTAACTTCTTGTTCAGTACATTCCGTTCCTGTGTGATGTCAGCAAGAAAAGCTAAGTCCATTAGCCATTTGGGATCACACTTAGTTACAGATTAGTACAGGAACAGTCATCCCATCCTTCTCCATGAGGCTTTCACTTCTGCTCTCAACTAAAAAAACCTCTTCAAGACGTTCCCCCTGCTAAGCCAACGTATCTCGGTAAAGTAGAGTACATCCTCATATGGTGACTCTATTTCCTCCAAAAAGGCGCGGAACTGCCGATGCTTTAAGCCCCTGGATCTGATATGGTTGATGCATTTCACTACATCAGACATCACATTGTCAAACTTCAGGCATATGCTGCAAAGGGCCTGCTGATGGATAATGCAGTGCAGAGCAATGGCCTCTTCCACACCCTCCTCTTCCAGTTTTCTGTGAACAAGTGCCACCAGTCCATTTCTCCTCCCTGTCATTGATGGCGCTCTGTCGGTTGTTATTCCAGCAAAACTCTAGTATATAGTAAGCCTTCCACAATGGAATCACACAGCTGGCGGAATATCTCCTGATCGGTAGTCTGGCCATGCATTGGAATCATTGTGAGCAACTCCTCCATCACTTCAAAATTGCCATCAACACCACGGACATATATTGCGAGCTGCGCAGTGTCAGTGACATCTGTGCTCTCATCAAGAGCGACTGAGTATGAATGGAAATGTTTAGCTTTCTCATGCAGTTGATCGTAAATGTTACCCTGATCCCGATCTGAGTCCTTTGATATTTAGTATCTGCCGATACCGAGTCCCAATCCGACACTTGGCCTTACCTAATATTTTCCTGGATAATACAGCTGCATTAAGAAAAAAAGTTCCTGCATCCAAGCTGTTCCTTACTAGGTTTTTTTATTTTGTTGAAACCAAGTATGCTTTATGGCTCTTTCTTATTCTGCATATGCTATTGCAACATTGGCCAACCACCTTCCTTGTGTTTAGCAGGTGGGTCTGTGACGCTGCACTGTGACAGCAGACCCTCATGTACAGCCAGCTGAAGTCTGTGCAAGATTCAGCCCACGTTTGGTACCTCCATATCATCCATTACTATTTTTCATATTCCTTACTTTGTCACGTAAAATGATGTGGACCCGCTGCTTGTCTATTTCACACGCGTTAGGCATCTCCTCGATTGCCTGTTTTACATGCTCTGCTGTATGAGACCCACAAAACTAGTGCTCATACCGGCACGTTGTAACTTGAAAGTGGAGTAAATGTAATGTAATGCTGAGATGGTAGGGCATACCGGGGATTCAAAAACTCCAGGTGACAAAGAAAACCCGAATCCTCTACCTCGGAGATGAGCTGGTTCTCCAAAGCGATTCATTTAATTACCTTCTCTGTAATATTTTTGGCCATGTCGCTGTCTTGAGGATATTTCTCTTTCCTTTTGAAGAGTTTGTTGCTTCCGTGTCTTTGCCTGTATTGCTTGAGTGAACTTGTTGTTTAACTTTGAGTGTTTTTGTTTTTTATATGACGTATCAAATGTGTAGTATTAAATACAGCTCTTTTGTTGCCTCCTCGCTAAACGGTTTTATTGCAGATATTACATGTCGCCGATGGACTGCTTTCGCTTTCTAATTTAAGTTATTTCCACACTGCAGACATTCTGATAAATCTGATCTGATAAAAAATGTGATAATAAATAATAATACATATATATATCATCCCTGATCGGGATGTAACGTCCGATTCCGATCGAGTCTGAAACCACGTGATCGGCCCCGGACATCCCTAATAAATATACAGGACAACAGTTACACAGAACATGAAAATATCTGTATTAGCCTGTTATATGTCTTCTGAGTGGTTAACAAACAACAAACCTATTTTGCATGTCTCATAGCAGCATAGCATAGCATGTTAACTTGCTCATTAGCAACTGGCCCACTAACCTAGAATAGCAGTATACAGCTAAAAATCCCTTCTACCACACATTACTGCAAAATGACTCAACTCTAATAATCACACATTATCACCAAGGACTGTTATTGTTATACATTATTCTGGGGTGCATGCTTGTGGTTTTGAGGAATATCAAAACCTGTATGTAGACACCAAGAGGCAGAAAACTGGCTGGCCTGCAGCTTGACTGCGGGATTTATTCTGCAGTGCTTGCCTCTAAAGGATTTTCAGATTCTTCCCCATCGCTATGCACTATCTAGTCACCTGTCTGAGTATTGCATTAACAAGTAGAGGGTCAGATGTTCCATGACAGTCCAAAGGATGTGACTTTATGTACATTCTCAAGTGCCTAGTCTCAGTACCTCTCTGGCTTCCAGCACACGACAGAAGTTCCACAAAGCCCCTTACTATAATACAAGGCTTAATTGTATAATTCATAGAACATTTCACAGATGACACAGCTAGCTTACTGCACATGAGAGTGGTGGTTGTTTCATGGTGTATACATCAACAGGGAAGCAAGTTTGATGGCAGAATTTTTTTTTTTTTTTTTGCAATACTAATGCAGTGTTTATCGGCCCCCCAAAAGCCAGTTTACATTACCATACATACACTCTAGGGGTGGGAATCTCTAGGCACCTCACGATTCGATTCGATTCGATTATGATTCAGAAGGCTGCGATGCAATGATAAAACGATTATCAATGCATCTTGATGCATCTTTTTTTTCTATACAGGATTTTTTTTCTCATTGTGTGACTACTTGATACTTTCTAAGCAAAGTATTTGTAATGATCCATACTGAATTTACTTCCAGTATATTCAATTCATAAAACAAATGAAAGCCATCCTACTCACTTTCTTTAGTGATTCCATGACTTAGGTTTTGTTCTCGTTGTAGAGTGTCGGAATCGCTGTGTCAGTGAAATATCTTCGAGATGGGACATTGTATCTCACTCCAAAGTGCGCAACATAGCACGTAAGCCCTGGTTCTCAGTGACTGAATACAGACGCAAGACCTTGGCAATAAAAGTTGCAATAGAGTTTGTAATTCACTTCGCCCTTTTCGAGTTGAGTGGAAAATTTGATATCTCTTGCTCGATGGTCCTCTGGTTGGAAGCAACTACAACGACTGTTTTTCTTCCTCCTCTGGGTGGAAATCTGTAATGTGGTTTTTCATGTTTGTCGTGTTTCCAAAATAGTTTAGGTCAACACAACTTGCATTTGGTGTGGCTCTTGTCCAGGTCTTTTTTCCCTTCAACTTCATAGAAGCCAAAATGCTTCCACACGCTTGCTTTTAAAGCAGAGGGTGCCAGTTGAATGTTGCGCTCAGCCATCTCATGTTGTTTTGTTATGTGCACGCTATCGACTGTCTGGACGCTGCACTTCCGCACTTACGAGTTCCGCCTCTTGCATTCTGTCAACATTACGTTGTCAATTAACATTTATAAAATAGATATTTAACATTTGTGGATCGATTCAGAATCATCAACGTCTGCATTGCAATGCATCTAAGAATCGATAATTTCTCCCACCCCTACCATACACTAGCTGTAAGCTAATGTTGGCAAACAACTACACACACCAAGTGTCCGTGTGGTTAAATTCAGGACAACTCTCTGTGATTTCAGTTGGCTACTCAAGAATCTGGTTCTCTTGCTTCTTTTCCCCTCCCACTCACTACATTAAAAGCATTAAAGCTAATTGGATGATGTTACAGACAACACACTGGATCAGACTCTATCATAATGAAAATTGACCTCAGATTAAATTTGATACCAAGGGAGTGAAAGGATAGTGGGAGTTCAGTGTGGTAATGAGTGTATTATTGTTAATAAGAAAACAGTCAATCCAGTGCATCAATAGAGAGTCCAGAGGGTGGAGAGGTTTGGTATTAATACTGACTCACCAACTGAATTGGTTTTGTTTGCTATACATTGAGCTATTGAGGGATGATCCTGCTCTGAATGTAGAAAGTAAAATCGTTCCTGTTTTTCTCATAATTTTGGTACATCTTTGTACTCACTTTCTCCTGTCTCACCATATTGCTCTGTGTGCCATAAAGTTGCACATGCCAGGCTTTTTACATGGTGATATAGTTTGTTTAAGCTTTTAAGTCATGGCGTCTTTACCTCTTGATTCCACTGGGCGCACGTCTCTGTTACCAGGCTTATGCAACCCTGTTTTGTTCTGTCCTCCACACAACATCATATCCCACTGGGAACATTTCAGAAGGAAGCTTCATGCCTGTCTGATGTTGTTGACTTGCTCAGTTTATTTCACCACTTGATTGTGTGTGCCTCTACTGTGGTTGAATAGGCTACATAGTTGTTTTGTTTTGTTATTTGTCTATTTAAGGGCCTGTGTCCACATAGTGTGTTTTTTTTTCTTTCGGGCAGAAAAGTGTTGGCTGTGCCCTCAGAGGTGAGAGAAAAACCACTGCTCGTGGGTCTTGTCTCTACGAAAACATTATCTTGACAACCGTCACTGTGTATGATCGACAGTGTCTTGTTGTGGTTTGCTATCCGTTTTTTTTTTGTTTTTTTTTTAAATTTGACATCAGGAATTCAGAGCAAGGAGGATGTGGGTGCATGTTATGATCCATAGGGGACAAAAGTCCAGTGAATATTATCACCTAACCAGGAAAAAGAAAAAGAGGAACGGTGACGTCACCAGTACCTTTCTGAAAATGTCCAACTTTGTTGTGCTGTAGATCTCAGTGTATCTCAGCTTGACCTGCTTAGTACAGATTGACGTGGCTGTGGTCTACTTCTGTCAAAAATAGACTCATCACTGATCTCCGCAGAGCAGAGTGGAGAGTCACTTTTGGGATACTGCTGAAACTTGTCGTGGCGCAGCTGGTCAAAACAAGAGCATTGTCTTGAATGGCCATGATCTGCTCCGGCGATCGTATAGCAACCATAACGTGGCCAAGACAGGCCTGGTGAAATCTGCGTTAGAGTGAGAAAAGAGTTCAAGCCAAGCCAACACTGGGAAATAACTCCAAAGCAGACAGTGTGAAAGGAGAAGTATTGCAATCAACATAGATTACTTTAAGTCCACTGTCTTCACTGATGCTTATACCTCTTTAGAGAGTGAAACAGATACCTGCCCAAATCAAAGGTCACCAAAACGCCATGTGTCAATGTTAAATCAGTCTGACTTCAGTTTGGTCAGACAGTCATGCATTATTCCCTGAGAAATAATGCATGGAAAAATAATGTAAAAAGATTTTAAAAATCAGGTGTATTTAACCAAGCCTACTGTTTCCTACTCAAGATTAAATACTGAAGAACAACACATATGTAGTTTAATACATTAAAAAAAGCCTCAGTAATTTCCTCGAACAGCTGGTCACAGTTATAATTATTATATATAATTACTAGTATATATTACTAGTTTAAACTAGAAGGATACCTTCATTATTTTGGCTTTGCACATGGGATTTATGATATTTCATTATTAAAACTAAAAAAAGAGACTTTGTCTCTTTGCTTACAGAAAAATAGCTCACCAGGAATGAGCTGGCAGAATATCAGAACAACATTAATGCCATTTAGATGTAAGTAGCTTTTAAGCAGTATCAACAATAAATTCATCACTTTAAGGAACAGCAGTATATGTAGACCTGTACCTAATGAGCTTAATACTGCAACTCATTGATTTTATGCCAGTACTCATCATTAAAATCATCCAAAACTGCTTCATTTGTCCTGTTGTGCAATCATGCAAGGATCTATGGATGTGACTGTTTGTTCAAGACCTCATTTGAAGGAGGAAGATTGATTACATGATCCAGAGAATGTTCAAAATGTAGTTTTCCTGGAAAGAATCCAGGAAATCACATTGTAAGATTTTTAACGAATTAATTGGTAAATTCCTCGGTAAAATAAGTATTTGGTCACCTACAAACAAGCAAGATTTCTGGCTTTCACAGACCTGTAACTTCTTCTTTAAGAGGCTCCTCTGTCCTCCACTCATTACCTCTATTAATGGCACCTGTTTGAACTCGTTATCAGTATAAAAGACACCTGTCCACAACCTCAATGGCCACTATGGCCAAGACCAAAGAGCTGGCAAAGGACACCAGAAACAAAATTGTAGACCTGCACCAGGCTGGGAAGACTGAATCTGCAATATGTAAGCAGCTTGGTGTGAAGAAATCAACTGTGGGAGACCTGTGGGGACCTAGTGAATGACCTGCAAAGAGCTGGGACCAAGTAACAAAGGCTACCATCAGTAACACACTACGCTGCCAGGGACTCAAATCTTGCAGTGCCAGACGTGTCCCCCTGCTTAAGCCAGTACATGTCCAGGCCTGTCTGAAGTTTGCTAGAGAGCATTTGGATGATCCAGAAGAGGATTGGGAGAATGTCATATGGTCAGATGAAACCAAAATAGAACTTTTTGGTAAAAACTCAACTTGTCGTGTTTGGAGGAGAAAGAAAGCTGAGTTGCAGCCAAAGAACATCATACCTACTGTGAAGCATGGGGGGGGGGGGGAACATCATGCTTTGGGGCTGTTTTTCTGCAAAGGGACCAGGACGACTGATCCGTGTAAAGGAAAGAATGAATGGGGCCATGTATCATGAGATTTTGAGTGAAAACCTCCTTCCATCAGCAAGGGCATTGAAGATGAAACGTGGCTGGATCTTTCAGCATGACAATGATCCCAAACACACTGCCCGGGCAATGAAGGAGTGGCTTCATAAGAAGCATTTTAAGGTCCTGGAGTGGCCTAGCCAGTCTCCAGATCTCAACCCCATAGAAAATCTTTGGAGGGAGTTGAAAGTCTGTATCCCCATTCACACATGAGAAGCCGCATTATCTCCGCAGCGGCGGTTCGCCAATTCTCCGTCGATAGCGATTCACACAGAGCGAAACAGCTCCGCATTAAAGACGAACCAACGTGAATTCACACAGAAATCCGGCACTGCAGCTCCTAAAGAGGCGTGACGGTACATGTCATGATAATGACGTTGGTGTGTTTTCAAGGTGTTTCCCCGGTGTCCCCCCTGTCAATCTAAACCCGCGGATAGTTAATGATCATACGGATGCTGTTATGATGTGTCGTGATTTAGATCCTGACCCACCAAACATCCTGGAAAGTGACAAAGTTACATTTTTCACTCTAAATTACATAATTACATAATCACCATCAGTAAACTGGATGCTGTCTGACTCGCGGTGACTGAGGCTGTCTTCCGGGGGAAAGTTCACTGAAATCTCGGTCTGGAGGACTGACCGTCGCGGTGATTTATTTTCATCACAGACACTCGGTGAGTTAAAGTTTTTTGCCGGTAACAGACGCTGTTTTTCTGGCAGAAATATGAGGAACAGTCGGTCAGACAGACGGGAGGACAGAGGCTTCTCCGCGTATATCTGCGGTATTGTTTTCCTCATATAAGTTGCCAAAGACAGTTACAGTTACTACATTACTTTTTTTGGTCATGTAACGTTGCTTTGTGGGACATTTCTCTGTATTAATTTGAGTGAAGGACCTGTGTAGTTAACTGACCGTCCGATCGACATGCCCTCGATACGCGAAGCCGGCTTATCCGTTCACACTGGTTCGATTCGCCAATAATGCGCCGTGATACTACCTCCAGAGGCATATCAGCGCTGGAGCGAAATTTCACCCCTCGCTGCATCCGAGAGATTCACACTGGGACGGATGCGGAGAATTGGCGCATTGAAGCCACATCCAAACACCAGTGTGAATGGAGCTTGTGTTTCCCAGCGACAGCCCCAAAACATCACTGCTCTAGAGATCTGCATGGAGGAATGGGCCAAAATACCAGCAACAGTGTGTGAAAACCTTGTGAAGACTTGACCTCTGTCATTGCCAACAAAGACTATATAACAAAGTATTGAGATGAACTTTTGTTATTGACCAAATACTTATTTTCCACCATAATTTGCGAATAAATTCTTTAAAAATCAAAAATGTGATTTTCTGGAATTTTTTTTCCCCATTTTGTCTCTCATAGTTGAGGTATACCTATGATGAAAATTACAGGCCTCTTGCACAATTGGTGGCTGACTAAATACTTTTTTGCCCCGCTGTAGTTCCTTAACTAAAAAGCAGGTATTATTTGTTGAAGTGGTTTCATCTTATGTTACTGGGACAGATCCAGTTTTGGAAACTTAGCCACTGTGCACCCACAGGTACCTGACCTGGTGCTGCAGTTTCAAGCAAGGACTAATTTCACTACTAATATTGCTCTGGGATGCAATCAAGCACTCTCTGATATTCAAGATTCAGTTAGGATGAAATACATTGACAAAAAATCAGTTGTAGATGACAAACAGTAAGCAGACATGGGCATTATAGGTTTATAAGATTTTGCTCACAGTCGACTAAAATATCACTAAGCTTGCTTTCTCCATTCGTTTAATTACAGGGGTGCCGCCTTGTAATTGCACTTCACTGCCATTTGAAATGCAGACTAATAAGCTAATAATTAAGAGCTCCAACAATCCCTTGATAAATCGATTTAATAAAATGTTATTAAAATTTCAATTATTATTTTTTTTTTTTAATACTCTTTATTTACCATTTTTGGACAAAAAGAAAAGAAAAAAAATAGTTGTGTTGACATTTATTTAAATAATCATACATTTAGTTTGTATAGGAGAAAATAAAGTAGAGAAAAAACATTTACATCTCTATATTATGTGTTAACATTTACAGCACCTGCTTAATGTGCCTCAAATAGTCATTTGAAGTAGGAAGAATCAACAGAGGAGAAAAAAACAGACAAAAAAACAAACAATTTTTGTGTGTACTTGTGTTGATACAAATGTCCACAGGGATTCATGCATGCATATCTTAATGCACACCTCTACATACTTGTACCTTCTCTTCACTCATTGCCCTCAAACTATTCATACCTCATCCGTTTCCAAGAACCTTTTCCATAACAACTCAAAAACATCACAACAATTCCTTATCCTATACGTTATTCTTTCCATGTTATAAAATTCCTTGATCGTTTCCTTCCACTTAGTTATTTGTGGTACAGTGTTTCCCCTACCATTGTATAGGCCTGGCGGGCCGCCAGGCCAAAGAGACCCCCGCCAGGCCAAAAAAATCGAAAAAAAAAAACAAAAATCGTCATCAGCAATTTTGCAGGTGTTTACTACAAAAACACAATCAATCAATCAGGAGCGTTTCTGTGCAGCGACACATGCACGTGAGTCAACCTATCGGTCAACCTGCTTCGTTGCCTAGTAACGATGCAAGCACCGTTGCTGAGAGCGCGAGCATAGCTGGCCAACTATGGCGCTGCTGAAAAAAAAAAAATACCGCGGGCGACAGACAAATTAATATAGATGCAGGTGAGACGGAAGAAAGGGGACAGATTGCAGGGGAGAGGGGGGCTGCGTGAGTACCGTTACCGTCGCTGATAACGGTCCGACTGACGACCCTCGTCCAACGCGTGACCCCAGTCCGACTGCCGACGCCGTTCCGACCGGTGACCCCAGGTCCGGTCCGACTGGTAACCCAGTCAAAAAAAATGCAGCTAAACACAGGACATCTGGCTGGGATCCTGAATGGCTTAGTAACCATAAATACAGCCCTTGGTTGTACCACACTCCCCATGGTAATTTTAAAATTTGTTACTTAGCTTATATTTTTGTTCTGATTGAGCTCCTATTTTTTTGTAAGCAATAATGATAAAAATAACACAGACAATAGTTTTCCACTAGAACTGCTGGGGTCATTTTCCCCCAAGCATTATCAAATGTATGCAACTCTGTTATAATAAAACAAATAACTGAAATGTTTAATGTTTGTTCAGTGTTTAAATTATTTATAACTGATATACTCTCAATTATGTGTAGGGATGTTTTGTCGTATATGCCGTCAGCATAAACTGCCCGTTAAAAGAGGACCATCCCAGAGGGTTTTCATTGAGATCCCCTCAGAAATGTACAGAAAAGATGTGCTTGATGCTCATATGGGGTCAGACCATCATGCTGCAGCCTTTCAGGCCCATGCAACCTTGATTAAAGGTTAGAATAAGCCTAATGATTTCATTAATGTGATATAATACGCGTCTCGTCTGTTTAGGGTTTTTTCGGTGGTTGCCACTGGGCCTGAAAAAAATTCAAGGGGAAACACTGCGGTACATCTGGTTTCAGCCAGTTTTTAGTTATTTGTTTATTACTGCTATTCTTAAGATTCTATACATGTACCTATTTGGTGTGAGATACCTCACTGGGAGTCCTTCCCAAAATGATGTGCTCCGGACCCAGGGGAAGGCTACATTGCAATACCCTACTCATTTCCTCTCTCACCCTGGCCCAGAAATGTTCAAAAACCGGACATCTCCAAAATATATGTGCATGGTGAGCCCTATCTTCTCCACAGTTGCGCCAGCATCTTGCTGTGGTGTCTTTATTATATTTTGATTGGATAACCGGTGTTTTGAAATATCTTATTTGAATTTTCCAGGAGAATTCCTTCCAAAGTAGAGTCTTGTTGTTTCCCAGGTATTACTGCACATATTTGTCCAATCTTCTTCTTTTTATTTATGTTCAGTTTGTTTTCCCAAATAGTCAGTACCTTAAGTCTCTCTCCCTCACCTCTCCCTTCAATGATTTTTTAGACATGTCCAATTACATACTTAGAGTATAATTTATCACATGTATTTGCTATATATATAATTAAGGGGTGGGTGAATAAAGTTTTGTTATTGGCCATTGTTTTAATTACATAGTTTCTTACTTGTAAATATTTATAGAACTGAGTCTTTGGCAGATTAAACTTTTTAGAAAGATTCTCAAAAGTTTCAATCCCCTTATTTGTGACCATCTGGATGAATCTTGTCAATCCCTTTTCTGCCCATATTTTGAATGTATCATCTAACATACTTGGTTTAAAATTTCCATCTTTTGCGATCTCTTTCAGGTAGATCCAATCTTTTTGAAGTTGGTCTGTTCGTGCAGTTTTCTGCAGTCTCTTACTGTACTACT
Source organism: Lagodon rhomboides (assembly GCA_039737535.1). Lineage (NCBI taxonomy): Eukaryota > Metazoa > Chordata > Actinopteri > Spariformes > Sparidae > Lagodon > Lagodon rhomboides. The sequence continues at coordinate 21,514,490 of CM077805.1, forward strand.
GATACAGATGTTTTCTATGTTAGCGGGATTATATGTATTATATAGTCTAGTAAATAGTAGTTCATTCAGAGATTTTTTCATTTGTAAGATTTCAGTTTTTCTCCATTTTGCACTATGGTTATCATTCATCCACGCTAGGATTGCTTTTATTTGGGCAGCTATGTAATAATTTAGTAAATTTGGTAATGCTAATCCTCCAGATAGTTTTTTAAGCGTCTTAAATTTAATACAGGCTTTCCTCCCTCCCCAAATGAAATTGTTCAGTACGTAGCTTGTCCCATTTGCTGAAATGTTTTGGAGAAATAAGTATTGGTAAGTTTTGGAATAAAAATATTAATCTTGGCAAAATGTTCATTTTAATAGTTTATAATCTTCCTGTTATAGTTAATGGTATCATTACACCATCTGTGTAAATCCTGTTTAAGGTTATTTTTCAACCCTAACCCACATCATCTGCAGCCAACTAATAAATGTTTCATCAAATTTGAATTTCTGAATGTTTCAAAAATAAAAGGCCACAGCACCCTCTCGAAAGCCTTTTCAGCGTCTAGTGTCAACATAAGTAGTAGTTGTTTTGTCTTTTGCTAGTACTCCATTATATTTATTGTTCTTCTTACACTGTCACTCAGATGTCTATTAGGTACAAAACCTGTCTGGTCAGGGTTTATAACATGGGGGATAACTTTTTTTAATCTATTTGCTAAAATTGATGTGAGCAGTTTTTGGTCAACATTCAGTAATGAGATTGGTTGGTATGCAGAGCAATCAGTTGGATCTTTGCCCTCTTTGTGAATTACAGTGATGATTGCAGAGTTTGAGGTGGGAGCGTATTCTGTTTTATTTACAGTGTAGTGCCCAGTTGAATACATTACAATACATAGAAGTGGTATTATTTCTTGTTGAAATTCCTTATAGAATTAATTTGTAAATCCATCACTACCTGGGCATTTCTCATTTTTAGTTTTTTTATGGTTTCTTGCATTTCCTTCTCTGTTATTGTTTTTTTTTATCAGTTGTGTGGAGTAATATAAGATCGTTTTGATCTTATATTACTCCAGCTAATTCTATATTTCTGAATTCTTCGAGCATTTATATCTTGAGTCTCTGGAGTGTACAGTTGTTGATAGTATTTAAGAAATGCATTAGCAATTTCTGTACTTTTTTTGCTACAAATTCTGCATTCCTGTCCTTTATTTTGAATACCCTTGCTTTTGTACTTTTGTGCCGGAATGCTAATAATTTCTGCGATTTTGGCCCACTATCATGGTATTTTTGTTTCGCAAAAATTATTGCTTTTTCAACATTTTCCAGTTCTATTTGATCAAATCTTTTCTTAATTTGCCTTATTTCATTTAAAGTCTGGCAAATAAATTAGTTTGCTTTTTATGTTCACTTTGAAGTTTGTTTAAACAAACTAGTAATTCATTTTTTTCTTTTTCTGTTTCTTTCACCTTATGTGATGCAAGCATTATTATTTGTCCTCTTGATACCTCTCCATTGTCATTTATTTTTATATATTGTTTTATGGTTTTTTTTAATCCTATTCGTAAAGTCAGCATCATTCAGGAGTGAGTTATTTAGTCTCCAAACTGTTGATCTTTTTTCAATTTGTAGATTTAATTTCATGGAAATCATTGCATGGTCTGATATTTCTATTGCACCAATATGGCATTCTAAGACTTTTTCTAGCTCTGTTTTAAACAGAGAGGTAGTCTAATCTTATAGTAGTATGTGTAATCTTTTTTTGTTAGGGTTTAATTTTCTCCAGACGTCTATGAGAGCAATCTCTGTTTCCGCCCTCTTTAAAATGTGTGCAGCTTTCTCTGCTTTATGTTTTATATTAAGTTGGCAATCTAGTTTAGAATTCACAACTAAATTTAAGCCTCCCCCATAACCAATATTCTTCAGCCTCAAGAGTTATTAAGTCAATTATTTTGGATATAAGATCAGATCCTTGTTCTGGAGGCTTGTATACATTGATTAGTGTTAATACTTCATTATCTATTTTTCCTTTAACCAATATATATCTCCCGTCTTTGTCTACAATAGTTTTTTCATTCTGGAAAGGGATGTTGTTCTTAATCAATATTGCCTCTCCTTGCAGAATGGAAAGATGTACACTTGAGCGTTTGCCAGTCTCTCTAATTTCTTGTGTTCCTCTTCTGAAAGGTGTGTTCCCTGAAGAAACATAACATCTCCTCCCTCTCTTTTAAACCATTTACATTGAGTGAAGTTACTTTAATTGTCCCTGTCATTTATTGTAGTTTTTTGAAATAATAAATCCTTTATATTTTTCCTTTCATATCGCCAGGCTCAATCCAAGAACACAACAGTAAAGACAATTGTAAATGAAAAGAACAAAAGTAAAAAGACTTCCATTTGTGCCACCTCTGTCCATGTGTAGCTTTGTTTGGTTTTTCATGTGCTTCTTTTTACATGGATCCTTGGGTCCCTTACATTTTGGGACTCCACGTTTAACATATTGATTGAGTGTTTGTTAAAATACATCATCAAATATATTAGCAGCTTAGTCTTCGAGGTCCGTTCCACTTTACCTTCAAACCACAGTTCCTTCTTCATCAAGAGACAATGTTATAGATATTGAGTTTGCATCCATTCATTTTATTAGTGCAATATTTTTGTTAGATAGTTTTGGCTATTTTACCCTAGTAGTAGTAAACCAGGCAGACTGGGAGCCCGTTCTTTCCCCCCCACTCATCCTTTGCATAAACTTAATTTATAATAATTAGATTAATAAGAGATAACCCAACAATCATAGTAAGAATAATAAGAGAAAAAACAAAACAGACAAAAAAAAATTGGAGAGTGCAAGATATTTTGCATACATATTTTTTTTTTCTTTCCCCTTCTCGCCCTTTCCCCTCTTCTTTCCTCTCCACCCTGTCATTCATTGTGTCCCTACTGCTTTAAAATGATTAATTTCTTAAACCCTAACTGGCAGTACTTTGCTTAAACATCATAATCACAACATAGAGTAGTTGCCTTTTTTTTTACATAAATTGCATTTAGGAGTCCCTGCTCCTAAGTGTCGCAAAAAAATAAATAGATAAATAAGATATAATATGATATAAAAAAATGAATAACAATAATAGTAAATAAATGAAATAATAATTGTTGTCTCTTCATCTCAGTATTCCAGTCTTAGTGGGTCAGTCTATAGTTTATTTAATTGTTTACCTCCCTGTGGCGCAGTCCCGTTAGTCCTCTCCAACCTCTCCGTGCACTCCCCTCTCTGCCGCGCGCCTTGGCCGCTGTTCCCCCTTTGTTAATTGGATCTTCCACAGGTCAGCTTCCCGCAGCCTCTCATCCAAGTCTGCCTGGTAGGATCTTAGGATCTTTATGCCAAGGGCCTTCCCTGCAGCATAGGCGTCCTCGTAGATGTCAATACAGTCTTTTCCAAACAGCTTTAATTTCGCTGGATAGATGATGTGAGATTTTACCTGGTTTTCCTGCAGGTGTTTATTCGGATGGGGTAGAGTCGGTTTCTTTCTTGTTGTATTTTTGTGGTAAAATCCTTTTCAAAGTAGATTCTTGTGCTTTGAAAAAGTATTTCCCTTTTCTCCCACACCGATTTCAGAGCTTGTTGTCTTGTGTCCCAGTCAACGAAACACACAATAATTGAGTGTGCTTGCCTATCTCTGAGCCCTGGGCCGCGTGGTGTGCTCGGATGATTTTTTGTTGAACTTGTAGCGCCAAGGTGTCTTTTAAGAGGTTTTCCAGAAAATGTATGATGTCTTCACCTTCTGCTCCTTCTTTCACGTTGTAGATCCTGATGTTATATTGCCTTGATTTTTTCTCTAGATAGTCCATTTTGTTGGTTGTCTCTTTCAAGATCATCATTAGAAAGTTATTTGTTTTTTATAACGCATTCTCTCTTTTTTTGCATAGACGCACTCTTTCCTCCAACTCCTCCATTCTTTCTCCGGTGTCTTTTATTTCTCATTTCATTTCTTTAATATCTTGGCTTAGTTCAGAAAGAGACTCTTTTGTTTCTCTTCGAAAGTCTTTTAAATCTTTTCTGAAGTTTTCTAGCTGTACAGTCATTTCATTCTTGAATTTTTGTAGTAGTTTTTCCATCTCGTGTTCTTTGTCTCTGATTTGTGTGTTTGTTTTATCTTCCATTTGCTTCTCCGGTTGTGTAGCTGTTCCTGAGTGCAAATTCATTCCATATAAGGGTATAGTAGTTGTATCTTTCTTTGTTTCCTTTTTACCCTTCTTTGTTTATCCATTTAAATCATATTTTTAGTTTAATAACTCAAATCAGGGTTATAAGGAGCTGTGGCTCAAGTTGCCATCACCTGTGTTCGTATATCAATTATTTAATTAATTGCCAGCTATTTCGATAATCTATGAATCAGTTTGAGTAAAATAAGTAAAATAAGTCAAAATTCTCTCATTCCAGTTTCTTAAAAGTGAATATTTTCTGGTTTCATTCCTCCTCAATGACTGCAAACTAAATATCTTTGGACAAGGCAAGACATTTGAGTAGTCATCCTGGGCTTTGGGAAACACTGATCACCATTTTTCACCATTTTCAGACATTTTATAGACCACACAACTGATCTATTGATTGAGAAAGTAATCAATGGATTAATCGACAATGAAAATAATTGTTCACTGTGATGTAATACATTTAAACCTTCACATTTGGAGTTTGAGCATTATTTATGCTTTGTCTTAGTGATTCTCATTTCCTTTTCAGTGCATTGTTATAAAAGTCCCCCTTTTTTACGTGCAGCATCATGCAACCAGATGATTGTCAAAAAGCTGTTGGCTCTTGTTGACGCTTGTTTGAATAATTATTCATTGTCAGTAAGGGCAATGCTTGAAACTGTTTTGAAAAGGGCAGGCACTGGCAGGTATTGGATGTAGGCATTGGACAATGGATGGTAATTGTCTATCACTGTCATAAGGGTGATAACTTCAACCAATCAAATCAATAGTATGAGAGTGCTACCACCAGCAGAGCCAGCTGGTAAATCAAACTCTTACTGAACAAAGTGAACAGATCTTTTCCGTCGATAAAAACCTTCAGTGCCATTCTTTGTTATTCCTTGAATGAAATAAACTCTCCAATTTTCTTAACTGATGCTAAATCTATTAAAATGACCTTGAAATGAAAATAGTACTGAGCTACTTGTTGCAATTTAAGGCAGAGAAGCAAACAGCAGTAGCTGTAGAAATAGTGAGCTGATTGTTGAAACAGTGGAATGATATAAGAGATACACTGTGAGGAGGAAAGTGCAGAGACAGCAGATTTAATAAATGTTCTAGACTTACATGATACTGACAGAGAGGTGGGTGCTTGTCATAAAGATCAGCAGTATGGAGTCTTGTCCCTGTGTTGTATTTGTGTGTGTGTAAGAGAGCGCAACACACACAACTGAACACCATATTGACCTTGAAATCCAAGCCCCTGCTGTGTGTGCGTGCATGCTGATACTATCCATGCAGTTATATTCCTGTACATTACGGCCGATACTGCCAGGATTAGGGACTGCAAAGCTCCTAGCTTTTCCTCCAGAGTTTTGTGTTTAAGAGTGAACCGATTAAGGCTTCTAATCTTCCAGTCGCCAGAGCAGAGATTCTCTCACAAGGATTAGCCAACTGTCTGTATGCTCACAGAGTACCTCTATCAACACGTAGATTAGTTTGTTTTTAGTCTAGTGTAATCTAGACATTTAGTCGACAATGAAAACCAGTTTACACTACATATGTTTAGTGTTGAATTGGGGAATGCATTTTACATACCGATATCAGTTTACTCATCCCAGGGAGTGCTACTTGCCATGTCAGAACAGTTGTCTCAGATTTGACAAAGCTCCTGCAGAGCCACAGAAAACATTATACAGCAGTAATACTGGTGATAGCATAAAGGTGTCATCTCGGTTATCTCAGCTTGACAGAAAGACTGTATAACAATCTGGGATATAACATAAAGATGCTTTTGAGATACATAGTAGGGAATGTAGGTTTCAGTGTCGACCCATGCTAAGGACTAAAAGTGTCCAGTTGAATCTAAAATATAGTTCTGTGGATTTGAAAAAAGTCTTTTTGTCATTTTTGTGGTCTCTATTTTGGAGTTTGACTGAGATCTTAATAAGTTGTAAGTCTTTTTCCTTCTCCTTACAGTGTGTGTCACTGTGCAAATGCTGCTGCTTGGGTTGACTCAAGAGTTTGCTGCTCACTAACATTTTAACACAAGCTACTAATTCACTCACAGCTCCATCACTCAAGGCCGACACTGACATGCATCTAAACCATTTCATTGAGTCTCTGTAATGACACCTTTTACTCCCTTAAAGACCAAATATTCATTAGAAAGTCTAATGTGCCTGATACTTTGTAGTTGATGACCCAAAAAATGTATCCAGCATGTGTCTACATCTTGTGGGTTTTGCCTCCATATTATAAGGCCATTTGATAACTCCCATAATATCAATAGTTGTAGACAGTTCAATGTCTAATAAAAATAACCTTGAAAAGTAAAAAGTGCCATTTCAGAATGCTGATACTATTTGCTCATATGTGTTATGTCTGTGCCATGCTGTGTTGTGATGTTGATGTGTATGTGTCGTTCATGCTTGACTCATTCTCATGCATTGATTAATTTGCTTCTCTGTGTGCATTTGTTTTGACACTGGCCCCTTTTTTCTTTGTTTTTTGCTTCATGTTTTTCTGCACGTGACTCATCTGTAGCTTTGTACCAATGGCTAGAAGCAGACCGTCAAGGCAAGGATCCTGATACTACAGCCACAGGTAAAACACCTTCAACTGTTCAGTCACCTGCTTCCTTATACTATGTTAGTAGGGTTGTAACGATATGGGGCAGCTGTAGCTCAGGAGGTAGAGCGGGTCATCTAGTAATCGGAAGGTTGCTGGTTCGAATCCCCAGCTGCATGTCAAAGTAGCCTTGAGCAAGGACACTTTCCGCCATCAGTGTAAGAATGAATGGGTGAATGTGGCAAGTATTGTAAAGTGCTTTGAGCGGTCAGTAGACAGGAAAAGCGCTATAAAAATCCAAGACCTACCATATGAGATTGTCGAAGGTCGCTGGTTCAAGTCCCACATCGTACCAAAAAGTACGATGTGGACTAGCAGTTGGAGAATGGTTGTTAACATCCTGGGCATCGCCGAGGTGACTAATCGAGGCACTGACTCCTAATACTGCTTGTTGGCCGCCGTGGCATGTGTGGCTGCCCCTTCACTCATCTCCTCTATGTGTGTGTAAGTAATGTGAGTGGAATTTCCTGTTTTGGGATACTATAGATAGTATAATAATAATAAAATGAAAATAAAAAAAAGTATGAGCCTATTATAGATTTACAGTTCCAACGTGATGTCACTGGTGAAAATAAATAGCATTTTCAAATAATCACCTCACACACCGAAAAAAGAAGTCCAAGTACTACTCCATGTGGAACACCACATTTAATTTTAGAACAGAAGGAAATAGCTGAATTTGATCTACGTTGCTCTATGGTATTAAAAAGACCAAGAGAAAATAAAACACCACTTTTGAGCTTAGCAGAGATGATATCCAAACAATGGAAATGAAAATTGATCCAGAGTGGAACCAGCTATCAGAACCCAATCCTATGCAGACTGCCTTGAGTTATAGACAAAGTCAGCATTACAGAGCCATCACTTAATAGTATATTGATTAACAGCAAGCAGCTGAAAATATGTCATAAGACTGAGCATGATCAAGTATTTTCACACTTTATATACTGCCAAATATATTGTAACTGATCTTTTCTCCATAAAGATATACCTTCAGGCTGTGTTTGTGCAAGTCTGATATCACTTATATGGTCACTAGATCCCTGTGTATCTCTCTGTTCCACAACCTCCATCTAGATTACATCCTTAAATCCATTTCATCTCCTTAACCTTTCTCTCTCTCATTTCCTTTCTTTGTCACTCTCTCACTTGCAGATTGGAGTTATGGGAGTTATATAAGAAAGCTTTCTCTCTTCACTTCTCTTTTTTTTTCTTTTCCTCTTTTCTTCATCCTTTGCCTGTCACCTTCTGTTTGTCATGATTAAGGGCCTTGGGGTGGCTTCAGTCATGTTCCTTGTGCCGACAGAGAAGACACAAAGCACAAAGTGAGTGAGAGGGGGTGAGAGAGAGACATACAGAGACAAACAGATAAAAATAAACAAACGTGCCGAAGGATGTGTGGAATCAGACAAAAGATCTTAAAGAATTATGATAAATGAATCAACACCAGACCAAAACAGTGTTCTATAATATTTTAGACAGAAAGAAAGACTAAAACAAACAAACAAAAGAGAGTTTGTTTGTTTTTGTTTTTTTTCTCATTCATTTTTGTGTTTGCTATATTCTAAAATTAAACACTTATTGACCTGCTGATTGGGCCCATGCTGGAATGATCAATCATTAAACGTTCAAAACAATTAGTGTGCTCATCCTTCTTTGTCCTGTGCTACTCTCCAGCAACCTCTTTACCTCGCTTTAATCATAAAAAGGCCCAAAATGTCTATAGTCAATACAACAGCAGTCTCACTTACAGAGCCTAATTACTTATCTGAAATCAGTTCCTACCTTTTTATCTAGATCTAGTAATGTTCCTACTACCATGGTACCATATACACCTACACTGGCCTTAGCATTTGTGATTCTCCCTGGGTTCCCTTGTATGAATTCCTCCTGTCACCACACTGCTGACGGAAGCACAATTTAATTTTCAAAACAATTTCTCGAAAGCATTTAGCTGACACAGTGAAGCATTCAGAACAAGCCTAGTGGCACAATAAACTTGTATTTCTTAATCAATAAGAGCAACAGTGTGACTGTCGTTCATTGGTGCATACTCAGAATGCATTGGAGAAAAGTAAGAGTCCTGTGATTGAGTCAGCTGTACTGGAAGAAACAAATGTAGTGGGACAGTAGATCATATAAACATAGCTGTGGCCTGAGCAGCTGTTGGGCCTTAGACAGTTTATCTCTGCAATGCTGTTGTACCACTCCTCTGTGTGTGTGTGTGTGTGTGTGTGTGTGTGTGTGTGTGTGTGTGTGTGTGTGTGTGTGTGTGTGTGTGTGTGTGTGTGTGTGTGTGTGTGTGTGTGTCTGTGTGTGTGTCTGTGTGTGTGTGTGTGTGTGTGTGTGTGTGTGTTTTGATATAGGGGATGGGGGAAATGTAGACATGTCCAGCTGCTGACAAAGAGGAATGTCATGCATACAGTCATAGTGGCTGTCTGTGAAAGGCTTCATCCAGGGTGTCACACACTGTACATGAGGTCATCCTCTCACTGCTGCTGTTTCTGTCCACACACAAACTACTGGGGTTTCTTTAGTAGATATTCTGTCACTGCCCAACACAGAAACACATAAGTACACTTGACATATGTGTGAATCTGTTAATATGGGAAAGTTTGAATCTTCTACATGTTTTTTTAATGAATAGTTTTGTTTGTATAGGATGTTTGACTTGACAGGAAGCAGTCGTGATGCTGAGCTGCTGTGTATACTGCTGCTTTATTGCCTTGTCTTCCCATCTGTCCAGGTGAAAACTTTGAGCAGAGCCCCCTGAAGAGGACGTTCAAGTCAAAAGTTCTGGCACGTTACCCTGAGAACATGGAATGGAACCCATTCGACCAGGATGCTGTCAACATGGTAGGTGGACAGTACCAGTAGTAGATGAGTAACCTGATTGAATTCAGGGCTGGTAGAGACTAGTGGGATCATTGAGGGGAAACAGAGGACACTGTGGATGATTTAAAGTAGCATTTTGGGGAAGAGACACTTCCTTTAAAAAAAATGAACTGCACATTTTAGTATTGAAACCCTGGATTAACACACACAGTGCCTTCTCAAGGGATCCTGGGTAACTAGTGCTAATAAATCCATCTGCATCTTGTCTGTAATTTCCCAGAGAGCTTTGCATGGAATAAACTAATGGAGCTATTATCATACAAACAGTGTATGGAGCTTATAAATGACAGTAGAAAATAATTTAACACTGAAAATTTAGGCAGTTGAGATTCTCAGCAACTTGTGGTGACCTTACCGACTTGTGATCCAAACACAGATATTTTTTGCCTTAAGATTATACAGATTGGAGTTTTGTGTCACATGCTCAGTGATCCTCGACACGCTGCACACTTGTGCAGGATCATGCAACCTCAAAAACATTCTGAGAAATTTGAAACATGTAAGGGACAGAAAAAATGGCATTAAGAAAAACATAGCCTATAAGGTGATAAAATTAAATCAGTGACATTGAAGGGAATTCCCACTTACATTATAACAACATAATTAATCAACCTGGATCTTTATCTATCACCATCTCACAGCTAGAGGAGAAAACTGTGAGGAGGCATGAAGTTCTAATGAATTAATAGAAGACCTCTAATAAAACCTTTCCATACATAAAGGCCTAAGTATACACATTGTGTGTGTGTGTTGGGTGTCTCTCTCATGATGGAAGGTCACAGCTTATTTTTCCACCTGCCCTTGCGTCAGCACTGCTGAATAATTCAGCTGTGGTTCTCGCCTTACGTCTGCATGGAAATGGGCCATTATGCTGCAGCGCTGCATCTGAAACCCGAAACCCAGGTGAATGGGAACTGTCGAGGATGACAGCTGAACAATATTCTTGAAGCAGCATAATTTATCTTACTCTTTCTATGTCCACGGCCCCTCGTGTCATTTTCCTGCTCTTTCGTACCTCCATCACTCGCTCATCCCATCATCAACTACTCCTCTCTAGAATGTCCCATCTCTGCTCCTGCTCCTTCTCCTGCTGTTAGGTGAGAGATGAGAAAGATGGGGGAGTGTAATCACACTTGTGATGATTTTTTTTTAAAATCCCTAACCAACACACACGCACATAGGAAATGAATGCAAACACACACACACACACACACACACACACACACACACACAGACACACACACACACACACACACACACATGCAGTGATCCCCCTTACATATCAACAACAGACGTGATAGATAGGCATGCATGCTGCTTCCCACCTCGCAGAAAATATATCAAGCTTGTTTTAAGGAATATCAGCAATTTCATGGAGAACTTCTACACTACCCACAATTCTCAAGTGTAACAGTGGTCTGTCTGATTGATGGAGCTCACCCTCACCATGGAAATATTTACCACACGCTCAAAAGTCATGTCGGCTAGCCAGTTACTGCGACCACCATTAGGAGTGAAAATCACTACAAGTCAGACCATGTTCTCGTGTTTCTGGTTAAAGGTAATTGAAAAGGAATCATTCCCAATATTTTATAGGATAAGTAGTCCTTCAGGCTTTAAATGATAATGAACACACCTGTTCTTTGTCATTTTTATCGTTTTCCCAAATTGTATTGCTCCGAAGCAGATAAAATTAACTTCTGGAACTGAATCCATTCAAAACAATCAAGGTCAATGTTGAGCTCTATATCAACAAGAAGGTATTTGGCCAACAATATTGTGATAATTAATTTTGATTTCAAAATATCAAGATATATATTGTGTGCCACGAAATAGCCTGATAGTATCAGCATATTATTTTAAGGTTATATCACCCAGCCCTAGGTACCTTAAAGGGATATAGTTCGGGTTTTTTGAAGTGGTGTTGGGCCTTGCATTACATAAAGCACAATTAAATAGTGTTTATGCAACATCAAAAGGGAGATTTAGGTAAAATTTAGCTATCAATAATAATTAATGATTATCAGGGATAATCATTAATTATGATGAATAATATGATCCAATTTATATTAGATCACCTCGGGGCACCACCCTTGAAGAAGAGAAAACAAATCAGTCTCATAAAAAGGTACTAAACTGTTTATAACTCTGATTAATAATTAACTTGATAACTGCAACCAATATTACCATAACAGCTAGTAATAGTTGAAGGATTTTGGAGTTCTTGACAGTTCAGAGGTTGGCAACATTCACTCTTGTACAATATTAAATAAACAGCAAGAAGGCTCAAAAGTCTTTTATTCAACACAAAGATGAAAGCACACAATCTAACTAACATGTACTATATACGTGTGTGTGTGTGTGTGTGTGTGTGTGTGTGTGTGTGTGTGTGTGTGTGTGTGTGTGTGTGTGTGTGTGTGTGTGTGTGTGTGTGTGTGTGTGTGACTGGCAGAACAAAGAAACAATGGTGGTCACTGATATCACATGTGGGTGTGACAGGCTCCAGGCTCAAGGAATGTGTGTGTGTGACGTGATGCCAGGTTAGAGAAGATGGTTAGTTGTATGCAGAGACCCTGAGTCTGTGTGAAGCAGCATTAGACTAATGTCAAATTAGCCGTGTAGCAAAGCAAACTACCAATTACCAACCTGATCTGTCATATAAAGTACATATCTATTGTCGGTCTGTTCCTTACCATAGTTGCCGATCAGCACAGCCTCAGTTTGGAGAAGTAGAGAGCCGCTCCAGCCCAGACGCTCAGCTTTGTACTGCAGTGAACGGGGTTCGGGTGAAAAGCAAATTTTAACCACGTATAACAAGGCCCACCCAAAAAAATCTATGTCAGTCAATAGTACGTTCTATAGAGTAAATTCACACCGCTTTACATCGCCATCAGACTGCCTGTCTTTTGGCACTACATTTTCTCAACTGTAGTACCTCCGTATCCCTACGCATTAGCGCAGCTGGGCCTCGCACTGTATTTCGCCACTCGCAGAGGTGATCCGTATCCCTACGGAGGTACTACGGTTGAGAAAATGTAGTGCCAAAAGAACGGGCAGTCTGACGGCGGTGTAAAGCGGTGTGAATTTACTCTATAGAACGTACTATTGACTGATATAGATTTTTTTAGGTGGGCCTTGTTATAAGTGGTTAAAATTCGCTTTTCACCCGAACCCCGTTCACTGCCGTACAAAGCTGAGTGTCTGGGCTGGAGCGGCTCTCTACTTCTCTAAACTGAGGCTGCGCTGATCTGCAACTATGGTAAGGAACAGACCGACTATAGATATGTACTTTATATGACCCCACTTCAAAAAACCCGGAATATTAGAAAAAATATTGGTTTGATTAGAATTGAATAGTCTGTTTTGTGGTGGTTGACTCTTGTCCCCTGTCCTCTCCCTGCAGCTGTGCATGCCAAAAGGTCTATCATTCAGGACGCAAACAGACCGGCGGGATCCACAGTTCCACTCCTTCATCATCACAAAGGAGGATGGCTCTCGAACCTACGGTTTTGTCCACACCTTCTACGAGGAGGTGACCAGCCCACAGATTTGCTCTGCCATGCAGACCCTCTACCAGATGCACAATGCAGAGCACGCCTCCGCCAACCCCCCTACCCCCTCCTCTTCCTCATCCTCCTCCTCTTCCTCCAGCATGGACTCTCTGGCCGGCAGTTTGGATGAGGCCGACTCCCCCAGTTCCTCATCGTCCTCATTGTTGGCTTGCAAGGCGGGTGGCTATGACTCATCACGGGACACCCTCTACGTGTCCAAAGCTTTATGTCTGATCACGCCCATGCCATTCATGCACGCTTCTCAGTGCTTCTTGTCGCAGCTACACAGGGCTGTTACTGCAGCCACTGCCCCCCCTCTGCCACTGGAAAGCTACGTTTACAACATCTTGTACGAGGTGCCGCTGCCAGCTCCAGGACGCTCGCTTAAGTTCCATGGTGTTTACGAACCAATCGTTTGCCAGAGACCGGGGCTGGGGGAGCTGCCGCTGGCCGACTTCTCCCTCGCAGATGCCTTCAGTCTGCTGGGATTGGAGAACCTGATCCAGGTGTTCACCTGCACATTGCTGGAGATGCAGATCCTACTGTACTCACAGGGTAAGAAAGTAAATTTAGACTTGATCATAGCCAATCAGACTTCTTCTTATCACTGTCAAACAGTGTTATACTCTCAGACACACCTGTAATCTTATCATGCATATCTGACTCATTAGGGGTTGCCTAAGGTTTATAGTTTCTGTCAGTAATCCAGTAATCCAGTGACAGTTGTGTGAATATCCATGAATACACTGCACAGTGAGGACAGGGACGGGGACTGCTAATAGCTAATTTGGAACTTTTAATGGTGCTAAATTGCCAAAAATGTGAACAAATATAAATGAAAAACTGAAGTCAAGTCGTAGCTTACAGCCAACTCACTCATTAATCAGGGCAACTGAAAGGATGGTTATCCCTCAGATAGAAGTAAGACGAAGGACAATAATAGAAGTGACAAAATCCACAAATTTAAAAATATTTCATGTTAACGTGTTAATAATCCTTACTTTATTTAACTTTTAAAATGTGCTGCTTCTGTGTGCTTAAAGAGAGAAGATGTGATATAGTTAACCTGTATTTATGCAGCCCCTTTCAATTCAGGGATCCTTACATAAATATACTGCAAACAATAAAAATTAATACTTAATATGAAACTAAAAGGAGGAAGTAGGCCAATAAAAGTTTAGATCAACAGGCAGGCTGATCCATACACTAAATTTGGACCATCAGTAATACAGAGTTACAAACACAAGCCTTCTCATTCATTTAAATCAGACCAGTCTGTTGGAACAGCAGGGGGATCTGCTAAAGAGCAAAGTTACAGCACACACTTCTGATGAAGACAGAATATATGAGAGAATGAGACATTTTTTTCATTGAAACTAATTCTATCTTGACACAGTTTTTCAGTGCAGTTAATATGTTAGAAGCAGTTGGTGGCTACAGAACCATGCTGTACTGTTGTATGTAGCAGGACAAACTCTTACATAGTGTCCTGTTGAAACTTAGTAATTCAGATACAAAAGAAAATTTAAAAAAATGATCTCAAATGATCACATAAAATGTCTGAAGTACCAACACTTCAGCTATACATGAGGTTCACTGAGATGTGACCAGATTTTCCCTCCTCTAGGTTTCACTTCATCCATTATTTATAGCTGCAGTGAGACAGGGGTGTGTGTGCTGCTGGTTGCATTGGTGTGCATTACCCTCACAGACAGAGCAGACACTTCAAACTACTCTGTTGATTGAGATAGCCTTCCAGCCTGCATTTCTCTGGCCTACTTTTTCTCAGTTTCATCTCCTCCAGTCTGCAGCGCATACTGTAACATTTTCTCCACAGCTTGTTTGTTTGTTTATTGTCACGTTTCTGTTTTGTCAAGTTTCTGTTTCATGTTGTGTTTAGTTCAAGTCACTTCCTGTTTTATTTTGTAGCTCTTGTGTTTCACGTCTCGTCTTCTCTGTTCTGTTTTGATTACCTGCGCCTGCCCTCTTGTGTCTCACCTGTCTTGTTCCCTCATTTGTGTCATGGTATTTAAGTCCTGGTTTTTGTTCAGTCTGTGTCGCTTCATTGTTTGTTTGTGGTCGTCTTAGTTGATCTTAGTAGTTGTTGGTGTTTATCATGCCAAGCCACGTTCATGTCACCTTTTTTTAATCCTTTTGAGAAATATAAATACCTTTTTTGAATCCCTGCAACCTTGGTCAGTCGTCCGTGCATCTGGGTACTCCACCACGTCTACTACCACCACCATATCTGACATTTAAATTCTGTAATGGATGATTCATGTAGATAGAAAAGGGTTGCACGAAAACCAAATCAACACCCCCAAAATGAAAGCCTTTATTTACAGTATTCTGTAGCATGCGTGTAGGAGGAGCTGTCCCTGTGGTGCAGAGTAATTACAAGAGGTGAGTCAGTTAAATAACTCAGCTGCTTTTTTAAAAAAAAGGATTAACTAAGCATAAAAAAATCTGCCAAAATCAGAAAGTGCAGCTGAAGCAATCTTAACAGTATCCTTAAGATGAGTAGAGTCATTTCATGAGTAGAGTCATCTCGTCTTCACACAAATGAGATTTGGGCTTTGGGAAACACTGATCACGAAACAACTAATTGATTAATTGAGAAAATAATCCACAGATTAAAGGACGATTCTACCCTCTACCTTCTTAAACTATAAAGATAGAGAAAGTAGCCAACTGACACCTTCGCCTGTCACTTGACCACTCCTCTTTGGTTTGATACATCAAATCTCCATCATGGATGTGTTGCTCAAATTAGAGGACAAATGCTAATTAGATAACAGTATGTGTAGTAACACCCACACTGACCCACAGCTGCGAAAAAGACCACCACAGGTACCACAGAGTCAAAAGCTTATCTGGTCTGGAAGTCACTGTGATACTTTCATGCTCTGGCAGATTCAGTGGCATCAACTTACAACATGTAAAATGTCATCTTCAAGTATATACTGCATAGGCATCACTGTAAGGGCAGGTTAGTATACATGAGTTAAGATTGCAGTCCACAGACTTTGGTATTTGTAAAAAGAAAAGAAACGTTTAATGAAATCTTAAGTAAAAATGAAACACCAAAGTATGGTTTACATTTCGTACTACCATGTCATTTGCAAGTGTCTTTAATCCTTCACCGGCATTTGCTTCAGATAAATAACTGTATTCCCTCAAGATTTCTTTTCATGGTCCCTGTCGACCATCTCATCCATCCTCATAGACCATTGATTGTGTGTTGTTGGAGCCACAGCTTGTAGTAAAAACAAATGGGTTTAGGGATTGGACACTGTAATCTGATCTTGATTGACTGAATTGCTCTGTCCTGTCCTGCAGCAGTGGCTTAGCTCAGAGGGAGTGATTTTGGGCTGTCAATAGACCACAGGGTGAGATTAGCTGGCAGCTTCGGGACAGATTAGGTTTTGAATAGTACTGACACTACTGTTATTAACTGTTCTGGGACTGTGAAATGTCATTGTGTTATCAATCATCGTCTGTGACATTTTCATATAAAGATAAAGTTTCTCTTACGGAATAAATCTGCAGGCACACAAGCAGTGATGTTTTTACAGTTTTTAATGTTTGCAGCAGCACTGAAAGTGAAGATTGGAAGTAGTTTTTGTTCAAACATTAAATACCTTTTGAGATATGAGAAGGTCTTGAAGGATTGTGCCTATTCATAGGGTGAAATTTCAAACACTCCCCCTCTGTTCTGAGGGGCAAAGGGGCACTTGAAAACAAGGGTTAGGGGTAAATAATCCCAATGTTTTTGGGAAAGTTAAGGAGTTCAGTTTCTTTGATGGAACACAAACATCTCTTGGCTATGAGGAATGCATGGATTACTAGAGTAAGATACTCAAGCTTTAAGGTAGCCAATCAGGAAGCCACCTTTTGGTTTTTATAATGCATTTAGTTTCGTCTTCACTACCTTCTATACTGATATTATCCTAACTAGACTCCTTGAAGCAATGTATAGCATAAAACAAAATATTTACTAAGTGACGCGGAGGACCGCATAATATATATTTTTTTATGAGCAACCTAAATATTATTTCATTAAATGTTAATAGCCTCAATAACTGAATTAAGAGGATTTTTTTTTCAACAATTAAAGAAATGAAAGGGAGATATAATGTTACTCCATGAGAGTGTCGCTACAATCAGAAAAGCCGATATTCCTTTTTTAAAAGTTAAACTGTATACAAGATAAGGAAGGAAGATTTGTTTTAGTTGTGGGAAAAATGGAGACAACTGAAATATCTCTAATGAACAATTACAATCCTCCAGTCATCTGTCCTGAATTCATGATGCAATTGATAGAGGTTATGATGACACAGATAGAGAGAGAGGAGCTCATGCATCATGGGAAATCCCCCAGCCGTCTAAACCTATGGCAGAATAGCTAAGAGCCTGTGCAGGCCCTAACTATAAGCTTTATCAAAAAGAAAATCCACTCTTAAATGTAGTGTGTCTGCCTCCTGAACCGACACTGGAAGATGGTTCCACAGATGAGGAGCTTGTTGGCTCATTAGCAACATCAGTGAAGGGAGACATCTGCAAAGAGCCCAAAGGAAACTAAAAGATGACACCCATGCCAGCCACAGGCTATTCACCCTGCTGATACAGAAGTATCCGCTGCCATACCCTAACCCTAACCCACTACAACATGGGCTTTGATAGGAAAGAACAAAGAAACAATGGTGGTGCTCACACTAGAGTTGTTCCGATTCCAATTCGAATATCAGAAATCCTGCCGATACTGCCATAAATGCAGGTATCAGTATCAGTGAGTACGTGAGTCTATGCAAGGATCCAATACCACATACTTTAGAAATGGGACCCTGCTACTTCCCAGTTAGCTCTGTTAGCTCTGCTTAAGGTTACACACTGGAAATCAATTCTTCTACCCTGATCTCAAGCCAACACAGGAAGTAACTACTGTTTTTAGAGCGAGTTTTCAGTGGCCATTCAGTCTGCTATGGTGGACTATGTTGTTTCTTTGTGTTGCTCCTGGCTTGTATGCTTGCATTGGTATCCAAACGTGACTGGTCCTCAGACCACTGTTGCTATGATTTGACTGAAAGCCTTTTGTTTATTCTCCCATGGGTAAGTCAGAATACCTTACACTAGCTATGGTTTTTAAAAATGGCTGCAAAAACAACTCCAAAACAGCACCTGAACAACCTTGGTTGAAAAGGGGTACCAGATGCCTGAAATATGGTCCAAGAAGTCGAGTTTGAGTAACAGATCCCTAAAATTGAAGGCTTTTTAGATGTCAAAACTGCACAATGGTGCGTAATACTATGATACAGGATTTTATCACAGCAGCAATGATTTCATCAGGATAACTGAGGTCAACAGAGACACTGTAAATTTCTGTATCACAGTGTTAAGGTTCTAGGTTCATTAAATTTGCATTCTACAACACAGGGTTGTACACTGAAATGTAAGTTGAAGTCCCCCATGCGACACAAGAAAAAATTTTATGATGAGGATGAGTTCAGGAGTCTCACCATCTGAGGAAAGAAGCCGTTCTGTAGTCTGGTGGTCTGGCATACTTATGTATTTTTGCAAGATGGCAGCAGGGTGAACAGACTATGGCAGGTGTTGTCTTTTA
The DNA here is from genome assembly GCA_039737535.1 of Lagodon rhomboides. NCBI lineage: Eukaryota > Metazoa > Chordata > Actinopteri > Spariformes > Sparidae > Lagodon > Lagodon rhomboides. The sequence goes on from CM077805.1 coordinate 21,533,360, forward strand.
GTATCCTTTGGGCTCTGTGCAGACATCAGCTCACCAATATCACTGACGGTCAGTAGAGGGGTACAAATGATGTTCTGAGTGGTGTGAATAGGCGGCTGCAGAGGATTCCTGACCTTGACCCTGCGCAAACCATGCTAGTTTGTCATGTTTCCAGTCAGGATGCTTTCTATTGCTGCTCTGTAGAAGTTGAAGAGGAATTGGCTCCAGAATTTAACCTTCTTTAGCCCTTCCTTTCCTTAAGAAGTGCAACCTTTTTTGCGTAGCAAAGTAATCTAACAGGAATATGTGCTTCCATGTATGTGATTGACCCATACAGCACCATGCCAGATGTTGTTGAATTGAGTTGTTGAGTTGCATTTTTGCTGGACAACCTTGAGTCGTTTTGCCGGACTCCCCTGCAGTTGCACCCTAGCTGGGCTGCAGGCAGCCTTGTCATCCAATATCAGTGACCTCACTAAAGCCAGCAGCATGGTTTTCATTTTTCAAGCTTTACACTCACACACAGCCACAAACCTCCACCATTATGTAATTGTGGCTATTGGTGGACCAAGAGTGTGCCTTTCAAAATGTTAAACATTATAGTGTAATGCTGTGCAGAATGTGCTTTGTTGCCTTTAAATGTATACCTTGCCTAATTACTCACTGTTCAGGCTTCTCCTAAAAACCAACATGGTCGATGTATTGCAAGACTTGCAAGGAAAGTTATAGAAGAAGCAACAAAACATGTGCTGTGCATGGGAGCAAATCCCTGCAGCCAGGTTCTATAATCTGATGGACAGCCTCAAACCAGAAGAGTAGAGGCTGTTACGGCAGCATATGCAGGGTTTCCCCCAGGAAATTAATCAGTAGATATGGCTGTCAATGGGAATGGTTGAACCGACCCCCTGTTTAGATATACTTACCTTTCTTTATGGTCATACTAAAGGCACACTAAGACAAACTCATAGAGCATCTTGTCTTCTCCAGCTTTCACATGCTCACTTTCCCCTGACTTCAGTTTCAATATCATGGCTCTGTTTGATTTAATCGATTTTAGTAGGCCATTTAATGTGTCAAGTTTTTCTATATTTGGTATAGTGTGTTTTTCCAAGGTCAGTTGACCAGTAGTTGACCAAGGTTTTCACACATGATGGCTTGGCTTGTTTCTTTCATTCCCCATGGAATGAGATGCTTCTCTAAGCTTCTTTCATTTTGATTTCTTCCTAAGCTTCAATCCAGACAGTAATTTTCTGACTCTTGTATTATATTACAACATTGTCAGGGTGCAGCTGAACTAAAGTCTATCATCTTTGCATTTGGAGAACACCTTACTGTATGTCAGCTGTTAACCACAGACAGCTTGCTTTTTCCCTTGTGAGAGTGAGCTGGCTGTGTTTATCAGTCCCTGATGCACTGTTACAGTTTCATAATGACATGTCCCGTTCCTTGAGCACCGTCTCTGCCGGGACTTTCTGCAGTGTTACCATTTGTCATATCAGATTTGGTGTTTTTAAAAATGATTATGTACTTGCTCACCTAACACAGGCACTTGTACTTGTTATAGTTCAAAGAGTTTTACTTGGTGATGCAGCAAATGTTGTGAAAGATGAATCAGCCTTTTGTCAAAGGAGCAACTGTAGCAATGTCTCTGTGCTACAAAAATGATGAATGAATTCATCACCAGTTCAGTAAGAGGAGAAAATAAAATTACTCACTGATTCCGTCCTCATCATCTTGTTATTCCTCATGTGCAGAGATGCTGAGGATAAAGGTTAACCTGGTGTGATGAGAGCAAGAAGGGGGAACAAGTACAAGAGGATTTGACATGAAAAAAGTCAGTCTCTTGCTGTGTTTCACACCAGAGGGGTGTGTGTGGGAGAAACTTTAAACCAGAGAGACTGTGAGAGAGTGAGAGACTTTGACTTTTAGCCATACCAGGTACTTATTACGGCACTATACAAGACATTGTATATCCCCCCTACAACCCCGGGCACACCTACACACATACAACCACACACAGACGGATTAAAAATCTTTCTGTTACAGAAGCTTTTCATAAACAGATAACCATATATAATTGCCCTGACAATGGACAGCCCTGCCGAATCTCCCTGCCTAAAGGCACCAGCCTACACAGCCCCCCAGCTACCTTTACTAGACATGAGGCATAGAGCGTTTTCACCCAAGCAACAAATATTCCCCTACTCAAGCATGTAAAGCCTTAAACAGGTATCCATTGTCAACACTGTCAAAGGCTATCTCCTGATCCAAACTAAGAAGACAAAAGTTCACATTTAAAGGTTTTGCCAAGTCCATCGTGTCATCGTTCAATGTCATCATTGAACGTCCTTTACACAGCAAGTCTGGTTTTGGTGTATTATTGTCTCTAAGTGTCCCTTCAGCTGGTTTGCCAAAGGCAAACTCTTCAATCGGTCCTCAACACAAGGTGGCTCACACTCCCCTGCTTCATTGTCTGGGTGTTTAATCCTCCATAGATCCACCAGATCATAATCTGTTAAAATCCTTCTGAGGTTGTACCCACATGTGGCTCTTCACCCCTCCTGTCTAGATGAGGATCAATAGTACTGTTAAACCCCCTCCCCCAGCACTAAGATATTGTCCTGCTCAACCTGAGATTATTCCTGTTTCAGAGCCTCAAACGGTGCCACCATTTCCCTTCCTGTATTATGTACATACACATTCACAAACACCAGCTCCTGAATTGTTGCCCTCATGACCAACAGCCTCCGCGAAGTCCATTAATTCCTGATTATGGACACCTCGAAGGGCTTTATCCCGCATATACCATGGTCACTTGCCAAAGAAAATAAATTAAGACCATTAATTTGTATTTTCATGCGTTTTATAATCAAAATATAAAGTTTTTCACAGGCAATAACTTAGTTTCCCTGGTAACGCCTGAGGGTTTGACTAATACCTGGAACAATCATTACCCTCCCGTAAGGTTCTTATGCAACGGAAACGTTGTTCACCTCTCCAGTAAATAGGACGGACCTTAGATACGACTTGGCAACGGGAGATATTCTAGTCCGCTCAGCGGTGAGCCAGAAAGCTAACGCTATGCTAGCAAGATTCAAAGTCGATAACATTGCGTACGGTTGACGAACAGTAAATATAATTTGACAGTATGTTTAACAACAAGACTAGCTAGCTTACCAGTCATGTCATTGTCCCCAAATCAATATCAAAATTTTCACGAACAAATGATCGGCCGTGTGTAACGTTACTGTGGCCACAGCCTGAAGCAGAGAGCTGAACAGCGAACAGGATGTGAGATTATTCGCTTGTGTGACACAAAGTATGAGTAAGTTTAGAGGGGAAGTGTACTTTCTGCAGCTTGTGTGTTACAGTCGCCATCCTGTGGTGTTCAGAGGATAAGACACTGAAGGACTGATGGACTGCACTCAGTGTTGGAAAGAAATTGTAAACAGAGGCTTTGACTGCGTTCCCATTGCTATGGTTACGCCAGCTAGCGCATTAATTTAGACGGTGAACAGACAATTTGACTGGAACTACTTAGTAGGTGTCCATATACCAGGGATTAATGTACACCCTGCAGCCAATCAGAATTGAGTATTCCCCCAGACCATAGTATAATTCATTATAGTGTACAGAATAGTTTCATAGTATATCACTTTTGTGAGGTGTTTTACAAGATTTATGTCTTCTGTAGGAACCACTGGACTTTGGAATACTTATTTAAAACATTCAAAAAATTAACTAACATTATCAACACAGTGTGAAGAAACAACAGTGTTGACTTTGAGTCAAAGAAGCTTTAGCATTGTGTTGCAGAGATGTCTACTAAAGTTAGCATGCTAACCAGCTAGCCCTGCCCCATCATGTCTCCTAATATCACTTTGTACGTCAAGGGGTGATATTCTGGGAGATGTATGTGAGCTGCGAGCCTGCCACGTTTTACAAGCTCCATTTTTTAGTCTAGTATGTAGGCAAAATAGACTCACAAAATGTCATGAAGTTATACTATTTTTTTTATACTTTTACATCTGTTTTCCTCAGTAAACCAAAAAATACAACCGTTTACCTTCTAAATTCAAGTTTCTCTCTTTTACCATACTAAGATGAGCTTAATTGTCTAGTTAACTCAATCATAAAACACACTTCATTCAAACTCAAAATAAACTAAATAAAACTCAGCAAAGATTGTTTTCCACAGTTACCTCTGGTTTGGTCAAAGTAAATCCTCAGTTCACAAAGTAAGGTGTGAAAATATTGTGGCTCTGGGCGTGGTTTTTACCCAATGCTGATGTCCAACTCTCTCTCTCTGTCCTCTGCAGCTTCATGCCTCTTCTGTCCTGGCCTGCCATGTCTTCTGGTCCCTAGAGTCATAGTCCTGATCAGAACCTCTGTAAATCACCCCATATTGTATCCCCTGTTCAAACTGACCTCTGTCAGTCTCAGAGGCTATGTCCAGTCCCAGTCTCATATCCAGCAAGTGCACTGGTAGGCAAATGAGCCCGGTCGTGCTGAGCCTCCTCGAGGCAGGGAGGGGCATATTCCAGTCAGCTAATCAAGCCACTTATTTCCACAGCTAACTGAGCTACTTGCTAATGGCAGCTTGTAGCAAAAAGAAGCAAAAATCCTGAGCCACAGTTTTTTAATTGAGAAGTTGTCTCTGGAAGTCAAGTGCAATGACATCACAACGCTTACTTTACAAACAAAACAAGGAATTACATAACTCATTTCCATTTGAGGGGGGAATTTTGACCTGTCATTGTCAGGCTCATATGCAGTTTTGAAACCCCAGAAACTAGTTGAAATGTACCATTGCTCACCTGTTTTATCAAAGTCAGACAAGTGATGTAGCAGCCATGACCTTTAAATTTCAACTGTGTCACCCCTTCAACTTTGATTAAAGCACACTGGAAGCTCAGAGGTGATGTTGGGTTCAATATTACAAACTCTAATTAAAGAGCTGTCAGACTGTGCACAGTGGTACAGTGTTCCTCCTTCCTACAAGATTAAGCCACAGGAAGCAAAGTTTGTAGACTGTCATTTTGCCTCATGTCATCATGCTTCTCTCCCCTTCTCTCAGACTACCAGCGGTTGATGACAGTGGCTGAGGGTATTACCACCCTGCTGTTTCCCTTCCAGTGGCAGCATGTCTATGTTCCCATCCTGCCCGCCTCTCTCCTGCACTTCCTGGATGCTCCTGTTCCCTACCTGATGGGTCTGCAGTCCAAAGAGGGCACAGACCGCTCCAAACTGGAGCTTCCTCAGGAGGTACACAGCCAGTGTTCACTTAGGGACATTTCCTTTTCAAAGTTCAAAACCATATTTATCCACAATGAAATTAATAATATACATGAGTTATTTTCACTTAAGGAGCACATAAATTAGTAGACAGAACTTAGTAATTGGTTTACTGCTTTCTGATATAATCAAAGGGGACTCCAAATCTTAACAAATGAAATGAGTCAGACAAGCAGTAGCTTATCTCTTCCAAAAATGACAGGAAGCCATATCGTTGAGCCAAAAAGGGGAGGTAGATTTCCTTTCTCTCTATTGATAACTGTTATAGCTGTAACCATACAAAGGATGAAAGTCTGCTGGGTGTCATGTTGCAGCTTTAATGGGCTTTCAAAACAGCCCCAAACAGAAAGTACACAGTCTGCATCAGTTTGCGATAAAATCTGCCGTATGTAATGTTGTGTTAAGATCTGAGTGTGAAGGTCATACATATGATTCACATCATTTACACACTTATTTAACCTTTCAGTGAGCCTTTGTGTACCACTTACATAGAAGCATTTGTTTTTTTTAATGCTTTTTCACACATTTATTCAGGATTCTCTTTTATTTTAGCCCCTCATCTGTACATAAACTGTGACTGCTGTGATGATGTACAACAAACCCCAGGCTTTGATTTTTAAAAGTGATTCTTTAACCTGAGCCTTGATGTAAGCCTTGTCATACAAGTTTGAAATGAGGTTGTTAGCCCCAAGCTCTCTCTGGGGTTCGGTTTGATCTTGAACAAAATGCAGGTGTTAAAAGCCTGAGATATGAAATTCGTTTTTATATTAGGATTTAGGATGTAATGCTTGTGACTGGAGTTAGGCTTATGTTTAGGCTCTGATAAGGTTTGGTCAGTGTACAAACTGCAATGGAATTATAGTAATGCAAGTACTGTAAGTGTGTGCATGCACAAGCAGCAGCAGTTTGCAGTCAGTGCTCTTTGGAGCTGACAGAACATTGTCCAAGGCCAACAATGAAAAGTAGCACCACACACACACACACACAAAGACAGACTACCAGACAGGAAATTGAAAAAAAAAACACCTTTCTGTTCTAATCAGCATCTCTCTTGCACAAAGATACACACTCACAATATAACATGGAATTACCTATTGTTCGTCTACAAATTCACCTCAAGGTAAAGAGAGTCTGTAGTTAGTTTAGTCTCTGCTTTCTTCTTGCCTTTTTATTTAAGTAAGGAAGGTGCATATTCTCTGGATTTCAGCCAGTATTTAGCATTCAGTATTTAGCCCAATGCAAGGTTGCAGCATGTGTGTGTGTGTGTGTGTCTGTCTGTGTGTGTGTCTGTCTGTGTGTATTCATGTGGTGAAGTATGATAAGGCCCTAACAAAGTGATGGAACATCCAGGCTCGCCGGCTTCCGGCTTTGCTTACATCCCCTGACTCCCAGCGCTCGTTAATCCGGCACATTCCGTATAGATGCTAATGATCCCAGTCAATGTCTGGATGCTGCCGCAGAGCACCCAGAGGCTGTGAGCCTCCTCTACCCTCCTCCTCCCCCACAAGGGGTCCCCTGTCTGCCTAGACTAGCAAATCTCCCTGCGTCTCTGAATGACGCTTTGAAGTGTCGGTGCCCTAGAAATGGGCTGATGATGAAAAAATTGCTGAAAGCAGAGTGGAAATGATGAGAGGGAGGAAAATATGGATGTAATTTGGGAATTAATGCCGGACAAGGTTTGCCTTTCTTTACCTGATCAAATGATAACATCAGTTATGTTTGCATTGCACTATTATGCACATCTGACAAAATTTAAATATTTTCAGTATCTACATGCCATTTAAGTGGATTGGTAATTAGTAATTTGGGCCCGAGCAGGTCACGACCTGCGAGGTCCCTATTGTTTTTGCAAAAATTCTTTCTTATAAGGGCCTGAGCAGGTCATGACCTACGAGGTCCCTATTGTTTTTGCAGGAATTTTTCTTACCTATTTTTTTTTTTTCTTTCTGCACTTTAACTGCAGTTTTGGAGGCCTAAACATACCCCAAAACTCCCCAAACTCGGAATATACATCATGTTGGGCAAAAATTTGATAATTCAATGTCATTGGGTGTGGGCGTGGCTCGGGGACTCTATAGCGGGCCATTTCAATCCTTCGCCATAAAGCATCAAGTCATTTCCCAGCTACACCAAATCTCTCAGGAATGTAGAGGGAGTCACCCTGTATAAGTCTATGCATCAATACTGTGAAATATCTATAGCGCCACCCACTGGACACAGGAAGTAAGCCTCATGTCAATCAATCACAGTTCCTACATGTACATACATGAACGAAATTCAGTATGCATGTGTATCATGACGAGACGCACAAAAAAGCCTCTTGGACCAATACCGTCACTCCAACAGGAAGTCAGCTATTGTGACGTGAAACGCCATTTTTAGAAAATTCATTCTTCGTTCGTGAACTATCTCCACCTACAGATATTACACCACAGTTTTCAGATTAACTCAGTATCAATCCTCATGACTTGAACATTAGAAGTTGTACAAAGCTCGTTGCTAAGTCATATTTGGTGGGCGGGGCGGTGTCGGCCATTTTCATTCTTCGCCGTGAGGCATCAAGTCTTTATAACGTCAACATACAATTTCCCCTCTCCACCAAATCTCTCAGGAATGTAGAGGGAGTCACCCTGTATAAGTCTATGCATCGATACTGTATAATATCTATAGCGCCACCCACTGGACACAGGAAGTCAGACAAACATCATCCGCTTTGCATGACATTTACTGCTTGTTTTCTCCACCTCATATGCTCCAACCTGACATGCAAGTAACAGGTGTGCGCACCCCCACCCCGACACGCGTGGACTGCGAGGGCCCGTTCATCGCTGCCTGCAGCTTTAATTAGGGCCCGAGCAGGTCAGGGACCTGCGAGGACCCTATTGTATCTGTAGGAATTATTCTTGTTAGGGCCCGAGCAGGTCAGGGACCTGCGAGGACCCTATTGTATCCCTAGGAATTATTCTTGTTATTATACTTCTCACAAGTAATCGCAGTTTTGGAGGCCTGAACATACCCAAAAAGTCTCCAAACTTGGCAGAAAAATTCTGTGGGGCAAAAAATGTGATAATTTAAAGTCATTGGGTGTGGGCGTGGCTGGGCGACTCTATAGCGCCCCCTAATGTAAAGCCCCCGCCTTTAACAAACAGATATGTGAACGAAATTCGGTACGCGTATTTATCATGAGCAGACGCACAAAAAACCCTCAAGGACCAATACCGTCACTCCAACAGGAAGTTGTCTATTTTGATGTGAAATTTATTTTTGGCCAAATCATGCCTATTTTGAGAACTATCTCGTCCTAGAGATTTAACGCCACAGTCTTCAGATTAACTCACTATGAATCCTTATGACTTGAAGATTAAAAGTTGTTAAAGGTGGTTATCTCAGTCATACCTGGTGGGCGTGGTGTGGCGTCCATTTTTTTTTCTTCGCCGTCGGTCATCATGTTCTCATAAATTCTACATACAAAGTCCAATCTCCATCAAAATGCTCACACAGGTAGAGGGCGTGGCCCTGAATTTTTCTACACATTGATACAGAGTCGGCCATTTTTATTTTGGCGGACATTTTGAAATATTGCCAAGTTTCTTAAAAAATTATTTCGTACCAGAGAATTAACCCCAGAGTCTTCACAGTGAGTGCATCTCATTTTAAAAAACCTTGAAGATGAAAACTTGTCACAACTTGTTACAATAGGTCATACCTGGTGGTCGCTGTGGAGGCAAACATGTCAATCCTTCGCCACGGAGCTTCAAATTTGCATAACTTCTACAGGAAAATTTTCATCTAAACCAAATCTCTCAGGAATGTCTATCATAAGGACACGCACAAAAAAGCAATTGACAGACAAAACCTCAGTCCAACAGGAAGTAAGCCATTTTAATTTTTGCTGTGACGGCGGCCATTTTGATTTTTTGCTTGGGAGCATAACTTCTACATGAAAGTTCCCATCTAAACCAAATCTCTCAGGAATGTGTATCATGGGGAGATGCAGAAAAAAGCCATTTACACCCATGATTGCAATCCAACAGGAAGTCATCCATTTTAATTTAAATTTTTGCTGCCATCTTTCAATATTGATTGCATTGTATTTAGACAAGTTGCCCACTAGATGGCAGTGTTGTACTGTGAGTCAAAAAAATCCTATTCAGATAATGAATTGTCCAAATAGCCATCTGATCTGACACATTATCTTACCTGCATAAATGTGCTGTGATGACAAATAGAATCAAATGTACATGGCATATGCAGGGAGGTTTCTCCACTTTGCACAGCACCGTACAGTTAAGAAGAAAATCCCACCTAAAAATGTCAAAGTAGTGAGGAACAAGATGGGGTTGAGTTGTCTCTCAGAATACTTTGTCCCAACCAAAAGAGGTAAATTACCCACAACAAAAGCCTCTTTGCTCAGGCTTCTGACTTGATTCAACTTCTTCTAACTTCTGGGTATCTTCTTTCATCCCGCGTGTAGAAGCCCACGCTTGCAACAACAGGCAGCAGGCCACAGCTGCTGCACACTGCGCAGCAGCGCTCGCCGACGCGCGCGGACTGCGAGGGCCCGTTCATCGCTGCTTGCAGCTTTAATTATTCTTCTTCTCACAAGTAATCGCAGTTTTGGAGGCCTGAACATACCCCAAAAGTCATTTAAACTTGCCAGAAAAATTCTGTCAGGCAAAAAATTTGATAATTTAATGTCATTGGATGTGGGCGTGGCTCGGTGACTCTATAGCGCCTCCTAATGTAAAGCCCCCGCCTTTAACAAACAGATACGTGAACGAAATTTGGTACGTGTATTTATCATGAGCAGACGCACAAAAAACCCTCAAGGACCACGACCGTCACTCCAACAGGAAGTCGGCTATTATGATGTGAAATTTATTTTTGGCCAAATCATGCCTATTTTGAGAACTATCTCGTCCTAGAGATTTAACGCCACAGTCTTCAGATTAACTCACTATGAATCCTTATGACTTGAAGATTAAAAGTTGTTAAAGGCGGTTATCCCAGTCATACGTGGTGGGCGTGGTGTGGCGTCCATTTTTTTTTCTTCGCCGTCGGTCATCATGTTCTCATAAATTCTACATACAAAGTCCAATCTCCATCAAATTGCTCACACATGTAGAGGGCGTGGCCCTGAATTTTTCTACACATTGATACAGAGTCGGCCATTTTTATTTTGGCGGACATTTTGAAATATTGCCAAGTTTCTTAAAAAATTATTTCGTACCAGAAAATTAACCCCAGAGTCTTCACAGTGAGTGCATCTCTTTTTAAAAAACTTTGAAGATGAAAACTTGTCACAACTTGTTACAATAGGTCATACCTGGTGGTCGCTGTGGAGGCAAACATGTCAATCCTTCGCCACGGAGCTTCAAATTTGCATAACTTCTACAGGAAATTTTTCATCTAAACCAAATCTCTCAGGAATGTGTATCATGAGGAGACGCACAAAAAAGCAATTTATAGCCAAAATCTCAGTCCAACAGGAAGTAAACCATTTTAATTTTTGCTGTGACGGCGGCCATTTTGATTTTTTGCTTGGGAGCATAACTTCTACATGAAAGTTCCCATCTAAACCAAATCTCTCAGGAATGTGTATCATGAGGAGACGCAGAAAAAAGCCATTTACACCCATGATTGCAATCCAACAGGAAGTCATCCATTTAAATTTAAATTTTTGTTGCCATCTTTCAATATTGATTGCATTTTATTTAGACAAGTTGCCCACTAGATGGCAGTGTTGTACTGTGAGTCACAAAAATCCTATTCAGGTCATGCATTGTCCAAATAGCCATCTGATCTGACACACAGGAAGACACATTATCTGACCTGCATAAATGTGCTGTGATGACAAATAGAATCAAATGTACATGGCATATGCAGGGAGGTTTCTCCACTTTGCACAGCACCATACAGTTAAGAAGAAAATCCCACCTAAAAATGTCAAAGTAGTGAGGAACAAGATGGGGTTGAGTTGTCTCTCAGAATACTTTGTCCCAACCAAAAGAGGTAAATTACCCACAACAAAAGCCTCTTTGCTCAGGCTTCTGACTTGATTCAACTTCTTCTAACTTCTGTATATCTTCTTTCATCCCGCGTGTAGAAGCCCACGCTTGCAACAACAGGCAGCAGGCCACAGCTGCTGCACACTGCGCAGCAGCGCTCGCCGACGCGCGCGGACTGCGAGGGCCCGTTCATCGCTGCTTGCAGCTTTAATTATTATTATTATTCCGCAGTTTAACTGCAGTTTTGGAGGCCTGAACATACCCCAAAACTCCCCAAACTTGGAATGTATGTCAGGTCGGGTGAAAAATTTGATAATGCAATGTCATTGGGTGTGGGTGTGGCTCGGGGACTCTATAGCGGCCCTAATGTAAATCCCCCGCCTTTAACAAGCGGATACGTGAACGAAATTCGGTATGCGTATTTATCATGAGCAGACGCACAAAAAACCCTCTTGGACCAATACCGTCACTCCAACAGGAAGTCGTCTATTTTGATGTGAAACGTCATTTTTGGCCAAATCATGCCTCGTTCGAGAACTACTCATTCGAGAACTATCTCGTCCTACAGATTTAATGCCACAGTCTTCAGATTCACTCAGTATCAATCCTTATGTCTTGAAGATTAAAAGTGCGATGCTAAGTCATACCTGGTGGGCGGGGTGGTGTCGGCCAAGTCCTTGTCAAGTCCTTCTAACTTCTGTCTACAATTTGCCATCTCCATCAAATTGCTCGTACATGTAGAGGGCGTGGCCCTGAATTTTTCTATACATTGATACTGAGTCGGTCATTTTTATTTTGGCGGACATTTTGAAATATGTCCAATCATCACATAAAAATGATCTTGTCCTAGAGAAATAACACCAGAGTCTTCACAGTGAGTGAGTATCAATCCTCATGACTTGAACATTAAAAGTTATGCAAAGCGCATTGCTAAGTCATACCTGGTGGGTGGGGCCAAGCGGGCCATTTCAATCCTTCGCCATAAAGCATCAAGTCGTTTCCCAGCTACACCAAATCTCTCAGGAATGTAGAGGGAGTCACCCTGTATAAGTCTATGCATCAATACTGTGTAATTTCTATAGCGCCACCCACTGGACACAGGAAGCAAGCCTCATATCTAGCAATCACACTTCCTACGTGCACATACATGAACGAAATTTGGTATGCATGTGTATCATGACGAGACGCACAAAAAAGCCTCTTGGGTCAATACCGTCACTCCAACAGGAAGTCAGCTATTGTGACGTGAAACGCCATTTTTAGAAAATTCATGCTTCGTTCGTGAACTATCTCCGCCTACAGATATTACAGCACAGTCTTCAGATTAATTCAGTGTCATCCTCATGCCTTGAACATGAAACATTGTCCAAAGCTCGTTACTAAGTCATACCTGGTGGTCGGGGCAGTGTCGGCCATTTTCATTCTTCGCCGTGAGGCATCAAGTCTTTATAACGTCAACATACAATTTCCCCTCTCCACCAAATCTCTCAGGAATGTAGAGGGAGTCACCCTGTATAAGTCTATGCATCGATACTGTATAATATCTATAGCGCCACCCACTGGACACAGGAAGTCAGACAAACATCATCCGCTTTGCATGACATTTACAGCTTGTTTTCTCCACCTCATATGCTCCTACCTGACATCACAGACCCCCCCCCCCCCCGACACGCGTTGACTGCGAGGGCCTGTTCATCGCTTATTTGGGCCTTCTTCTGTATTGAGCAAATTATATATGAAGTTGATGAAGGTTCTCCGTCACCCAGGTCATGCTAATTCCAAAAAAGGGCTGTTTTGTAGGCAACTGGACTTGTTTCAGTTTCTTGAGGACGATTCACCTCTCATCCAGGAGGCTTCTTCAGTTCTCACTCACTGGTGGGGAGTTGGCAGGCGTTTAAACTCTGTGGGAATGTCCTTACAGAGTCGTTAAGGACAAGTGTGAGCTCTAAGTTTCAGAGTAGTTAGGGCCATTGCCATTACTGTCTGTGTTTAACATATTTATATGCATAACTCCTTATTACTGTTGTTTTGACAATAATAAAGTGATTGATTAAAATCACTTGCTGAGATCTGGGATCACGTTGACATGCTTAAAACAGATCCAATGGAGCAAGAATTGGCCTCAAACAGAAACCTCAGGGTTAGTCATACTTATTTGAAAGAAAAAACAACACAAATATTGAAAATTATTACCCAAACTAGCCATTGTAAACCTCCCAGTTTAAAACTTACCTGCTTCAACCAAGACCTTCAGTACCGTTTGCTATTCAGCTTTAGTGTTCTTACAGTCTAGCTATGCATCGCAGTCTGTTTGTCAGCCCATATTTGGATGTTGGAGATTTCACCAGCACATGAAGACACCACACACTGCTCCTCCGTCAGTCCTGTTTGCGTGTCTGCGTGTCAGTTCAGTTAAAGTAAAATAGCTCCTGAGCAATATTATTGTAATATGAACATATGTCCCTCTCTTAGGCCAACCTTTGTTTTGTGGACATTGACAACCACTACATTGAGCTTCCTGAGGACTTTCCACACCTTCCCAACAAGACTGAGTTCATCCAGGAGCTCAGCGAGGTGCTGCTTCGCTTTGGCATTTCTCCCAACACGGGGGCTCCACCACGGACCCGCTCCTGTCCCGGCAGCACTCCTGGCAGCACTCCTGGCAGCACCCCCTCCACCCCTGGTAGGGAGCGTAAGACCTTTGCTCTCCGTCAGCTAGAGGACGACGGGCGTAACGGCAACCTGGCAGGAGAGGAGTTTGCTGTGCTGGAGCTACTACAGGAAAATGCCACCCTGGAAAGACTACATGCGCTGACCAAGCGCACCGGTGTGACAGTGGCCCGCATGGAAACTCTAAGGGGCAAAGTCAAAGCTCAGAGCGCTGAGTGTCAAGGAGGTCTGACAGCAGCTGAGGAGGATGAGCTAAAGAACGCCAAGTTGAACATCCAGCTGAGGGAGGTGTTTGCCAGCCGCTTCACCACCATGTTTGCTGACTATGAAGCCTTTGTCATCCAGAGCGCCCCGGACTTGGAGTCCTGGCTCACGAACAGGGAGCAGATGCACAACTTCGATAAGGTGACTAAATCAAGCACAAACAGTTCTTTCTAAACTAGGTTTTCTATGTGTTTCAATCTTAAACAGCTACTTCACCTACAAATGAAAGCACTGGAAAATGGAAAGCTGGGATGTTTCGTAGTTCACAAAAGGAACTTAACAGCAAAACAGTGTTGCAGCATTCTCAACTGCAATAGATGGGGACTTGTTTTAAAACATAAAAAACAACCAAACACAGAAAGAAAAACATACAGTTAGTCCGACGTAATCCAAGTCTCCAGAGATCCCAAATTTGGTAAAAAAAAAAAAAAAACACTCGAGAAAACAAATAGAGTTTTGTTATGTGCTGTGTGATGAATTATGACCTCCATTCAGAGCAGGTTAATGGTTGTAAGCAGTATGCATATTACATGCAGCACATTTCCATGGTGAGTTGTGAAAATATCATCTACTGCACAGATCTGAAACTTGTTGTCAATGACATGCATTTGTTTTTTTGGTTAGATCTCTGTCTACACTATACTTACACCAAACTTAGCATCCCAGCCACAGAAATGGGACAGACTGTTTTTTTGCAGACCAACTAGTTCAGTTTGTCTCATTTATATTATTTCTGTTTCTGTCAACAAACAACTGAAGAAGCAGGATCATCAAGTCATTTCAAAAAATATGTGTTGCTATATGATCAACCATATTGACATTTAAAATGAGTCATTTGAGGCAACAGAAAGATGACTTCTTAATTTTGTTGCCAGATTGTTTTCCATAACAATGCTTAGTATCTGGCTAAAAACAGCACTTTCCCCTTTGCCATGTGTTAAATTTGTTAATGTACTGTTAATACAAACATCAATCTTCCCTTACATATACGCATTTAACGTATCTACTTCACAGCAAAAGTTTTCTAGCAGTTCAGTGGAAATATGGATTTCCCTTTCATGAAAGACATTTGCAGTGAAGCAGCAGAAAATGTTGTGTTTGCATTAAAAGGACACAGGTGATCAAAGTGATTGAATCAGGTGATTTCGTGTGCTGCCTTTAATTAATCTAAACAGGCTGCAACTGGCTAACATTAGAACATTCCATATATTTCTGTATCTCTGTGATCATGCTTGCTCCAGGCATCGTTCCTGTCCGACCAGCCGGAGCCCTACCTGCCCTTCCTCTCCCATTTCATTGAGACGCAGATGTTTGCTACCTTCATCGACAACAAGATAATGTCCCAGTGGGAGGAGAAGGAGTCGCTGCTCCGCGTCTTTGATGCACGCATCGACAAGGCCCGCCTCTACAACGTACAACGCGCTCCCAGCCTCCGATCTTCCATCTATCAGAGGTGCTCCATCCTCAAGGAGTCTGGTAAGCTCAGTATGGAGAAGTGTGAGTATTTGAATGTGTTGGAGTGTGCTTTACTTCACAAAAAACATGATTAAAATTGGTGCAGAAGTGGTTGGAGAGGCTTATCTACACCAGAGACGTAGTGTTTTTAATTGGCAGCAGGAATGGAGCTCATGCTGCATACCAATGGTCCATTAGGAGAGGTCAAACAGGATGGCACCGTATTCTGATGAATACTAACTCTGATGCACCCTGATGCCGTCTTACTGCAATAGTTTTTGGTTAGACCTTTTTTCTTATTTTCTCAATTAGTGCTGCTTGACTTTCCTTTTATTAAGCATTTAATTGGTGTTCAGAGTGCAGTTTGAGGCAGGAGGTGAGTGCACAGGACTGACTCAGACTGTTGGAGGCCAACAGGGAATCTGTGAGGCTGTGGTTTACTTGAGCAATATTACCCGAGAGGGTGTGCTTTAACGTCATTTGAGTAAGACAGTGATGCGGTCTGCAAGCAGCACTGAATTAGATTAGTTCATACAACTAATACCAACAAAAATAAAATGTATACTCAAAATATATCCATGTTGACGGACAATTTGCTCTCAAATTGTAAAGGTTTTTGCGAGTGTGCGTCGTGTTTCCATGGAAACACATGGGGTCTGACTAATAACTGAAACAAAATCAGTTCCGTCAGTAGAGTCATATGTGTAATGGAACGTAGTTTACCGCTACAGCAAGTAATCCAACCCATAGTAACAACCTCGCAACAGAGAGGATTTTCTAAACACATGGGTCTGACTAATAACTGAAACAAAATCAGTCCTGTCAGTAGACTCTTGTGTGTAATGGAACACAGTTTACCACTACAGCAAATAATCCAACCCATAGTAACGACCAAGCAACAGAAAGGATTTTCTAGTCCCAGATGAGTGAACTCTGAGCTGACGTTAATGTTTTATTTCGGTCTCGGAATTTCCCGTACTAAATCAATACTGCACAGATAAACAGAAAATGCTTATTTTTATCGCAGTTATAACAAAGATGTTGATTTTTTTCTTTTATAGTTTTTATAAAACAATAGTGTCTCTCATACCGAAGGGAATAGGCTCAGCCCGCTCGGGACACTTACTATAAATGTGACTTTGGCAGCTGACAGGTGGTTTGTGATTTATTTTCATGATTAATAAATAACGTTTCTAAATAATAACAATAATAATAATAATAAAATAGTAATAAAAGTTCCAGATTTATCACTTTATTTACCACAAATCTTTCTTTTTTTGTCATTTGGTTCTTCTCATCTTCCTCCATCCATTCATCCAAACTGAGACCGCCAAATAAATCAAAATTAACAACAAACCGATCCATTTTGTATCTTATTTTTCCAGAAGCGCTGACTGCGTGTCACTGCAGTGAACAAGTCCATATCTTCAGCTTGTAGTAGTCTGGTACTACTGGTATAGCGTACATTGTGTGGGATTGTTTTTGTAATCCTTGGATCTTTGCACATGGTGTACTCGAAGAGAGACAAGAATAGCCTCATGGAGCTATTATCATCTAGCACACTGGCAAAACCAGCATTATCTCCACGTAACAGCAATTGATTCACCACTAAAAACTCCAGCATATCAATTACGGCAATTATGTAGTATCTGTTGCGAGGCAGTTGCTCTGAATTTAAGAGAGTGGAAATCTCTTTCCCTGTCTCTCTACGTTTTTCTGAATCTCTCCACATTGCTTCACAGGCTAAATGTTCTTTTGAAGCTGCATGCTTATTTAAGCCCCTGCCTGTTTCAATTGCATGTTTCTAATCACCCAACCCTTAATGAAGAAGGTTGCATCTGATGATGCAGACTTGAATTTCCTGCAGGCATAACAAAATGCGGCATCCTTTTCCACGGAGTACTCAAGCCAGTCCCTGTTCAAATACCAACTAGAGGAAAATTATCCTTTTTTTTAACCAAACATTTTGACTGGATATTTCTTCAACACAACCTGTTTGGGTTTGTCCGTGCTGAGGTCACTCACACCCACTGATCCAACAGGCATTTGTGGCCCAAATACTGCCCCAGTCGCGGTTGCACTTGACCTGCTGGTAGCCTCCGCTCTGTGGCCGCTGCAGGTCCTGCCAGGCCCAGGGTCGGGCTCCACAGAGCTACTAGCAATGGGCTCAGGCTCAGACTGTCGTCCAGGGTCTCCTTCTCCAACGACAAGATCAGGAGGCGTCGGTGTCGTATCCGATTTGATAGAGGAGACTGTTGGTGATCTTTTCAACCACTTACGAATATCCATGATGAACTAGAAATGAAATAGAAAGTCGGCGAAAACTCATCCAGCTTCACTTTCAAAAATGGGCGGTAACTGTTGAGCGGCTACATTGACGTAGGCTACGTCATGTACGTAGCCTAACTTTCTTTTCAGTAAGGCTGTGATGGGCTGTTGCAGTGTAGATTCCCATCAATCAAACAAAATCACACTATTGTCTCTTTATATTTTTTATGTTTTAATGATAAAGAATGCAACATTAGTATTTCTCAACAAAAAATTAGCTACTATGATAATATAAAATATAAAATAAATTTTTTTTAAGAGATCTGTGCCTTAAGTGGGGGGGTACAAGCATTTTTGGGGGCGGGCCAGGCCCCCTATGGCCCATAGCGACGGGTGTGAGTGCAGCGCATGTCTGAGTTCAGTCAGACACAAAACAAGTTCAGTGCTCCAGCAGGAAAGCATAACCCAGACAGTGTAAGGACAAGCAGATTTCCACTGACAGACAGCTGATAAGACTGCAGTGTGTTTGCTGTTGGTGAGGTGTTAGGAGAAGGTAAAGCAGAGGGAGTCAGTCCGAGTGTGTTCGTAGTGTGGGAATTGAACAGTTTTGGATTCAGATATCAATATATGGCAGAGGACATACCAGGATTTGAGAGGATGGGAGATCCTCTTCACCTAAGCAGTGGGGAGTTGTCAGAATTAGAACAGGCCAGGAATTCATATAAGGGGCAATTCTCTTTGCCTAAGTTATTAACAGGAAAGTAGCTATGATGACACTTATTATCCAGTAAAACATCAGAGGGTCACTGGCCTGGGGAAGTTAAGATAATTAAAACAAACATCAGATTATCATTCCTTTGGGGAAGGTATGTGTAACAATTGTCATTAAGTATGTAACCACTGTTGGGTTTAAGTCAAGAAAATCTGGAAGACTGCAGAACACTGTGGGTCTTCTCTTCATGTTGCATGCATTGAAGAGATCTGACTCATCACGCCGAATTTGTAATTCTTCAGAGAATTAGCAACTCTCTGCCTCAATAAGGAGAATTTCCCTTGCAGTAGCAGAGTAGGATGAGAGGACGCCATATTCCATCTGTGATTTATAGTGTAAACAACCTGTTTTGAAGTCCAGCCAGGTTTTTTTCTTCTTGGTAAATGAGCAGCTGTTAGAGCTTACTATTCATATTTTCTGTGTATTGACTTTCTATGATTCCATGGACTGCAGGAAAACTGAGAAAAAAAAATAATATTTTTATTTTTTTATTTTTAAAACACTTCCTGATCGAAGTGCTATCTAAATGGATTCTGTCCTCCCGACAGCTCAGGCCATTGAGCAGCGGCTGATGAAGATTGACCACACCGCCATCCACCCACACCTTCTGGACATGAAGATTGGTCAGGGCAAATACGAGCAGGGATTCTTCCCCAAACTGCAGGCTGATGTGCTTAACACGGGGCCCACCAATAACAAGTGAGTCAACCTCCGCCCATGAAACCAGCACATGGAGTCAGCACTTTATCAACTCGCTGGACTCATTTTTATACTGCTTCTCCATGTGCTTTATGTGTAAGCTAAAGAACCAAATTTTGCTTTCTGTATTGGTTTTGATGCTCTTTCAGATTTACTCTTCACTATGTGTCTTTGACCTTACTTGACCTTGTTTGGTATCCTGTTTTTTGTACTGACTTGTGTTTTTAATTCTTCTGTGCTGCATTTTCACTTTCGCTTGGGATTACTTATTTATATATCAATCTGTCTGTTTGAAAATGAAAAAACATTTAGAAAATATGATTAAGGAATAGTTTTAACCTATAAGGGAATACTCTACAAAAATGTGTTAGTTTAAGCCTTTAGTGGACAGCTGGCAGTAGAGAAATGACAGGAGGTGAGGACCCTTCAACCCTATGGCCATCAGGGCACCTGTGGTCTGAGTAATTTGTCACTGTGGACAAAGACCAGAGGTCCCACTTCTCAATCCTGACGAAGACGATTTCACTCTGCTGCATGTAGCGAGCCACTTCCTATTTGAGTGTGTAGTACTCCTTGCCTGGATTACACCTCATAAAGAAGTTTGTTTCTGCTGGATCCCAGGTATCGACCCCATCTTCCCTCAGGATGAAGCCTAGGGGTTGCTCCTGATGCTTCAGGTTCCTCGATCTCTGCAGGTTCCTCGATCTCCTCCTTGGCTGAATCAGAGTACCGTTGGGTGGCTGATTCCTTTCAGCCATGTCATGTCTTTTGTCGTCTCGAGTTGTCTGCCTCTCAAATCCTCTCGTTGCGTGTTGAGTCAGGGATGATTGGAAGACTGCTGGGCTGTTCCAAGCCGTCGGCTGGACTTGGCCGTGCATCCTACGACTGGTGTTGGCTACCCCGCTCGCTTCCTCCAATTCTCTGCGGGTCTGGTGACTCAGCTGAGTCCAACTGGTCGCCTGAGATCCCCCTTGCTTCGGTGGATCTCTCTTCACTGGCATTGGGCAGATGTCCTTTCTGCTGCACACCTCTCTTGGGTTGCATCACATGAACAGCGGCTGGCTCTCCACTGGGGTTCTTTTGGGCCCAACAACTCCTTCCACCACACCCCATTTTGGGCGCCAATTGTTAGATCCCGAGTTTACCCCTGTCCTGGAGGTACTGGACCAGCTCTCCATTATAAAGGGTTAGGTCCCTAAACCTACAAGGTGTTACTTTAAAATTGGATATAAATAGGGATTTCTTAAAATGGTAGCGAGGAGACTTGTCTAGCTTCTCACTGCCTACGTCCAAATGTCTACCCTGCTTCCTCTGGCTTGGCACCTGACATGAATAGCCCGTGAGCCAGATACAGCCACCAGCCACACCGGTTAACAACGGCTCTCCTCTAAATGATCTGTGCACTTGGTACGGTGCTAGGTTGATGCTAGGCTTTTGGTAAAACCCTAAGGGACTGTTTCAATTTTGGGGGGCTAGAGTAACCTTTAAGAGCATTTAAGATATTTTGCACACTTATTACCTACTTTTTACAGTTACTATCAATCATTATCAAGAATACTTATTGATAAAGATAACAATTCAGTATATAATGGAGCTGAGTCTAGTCAAAATGCTTATATTTAGTAGGGATTGAAAGGGTCGAACCTTCCAGTAAGCCTTTCCCTTCCTGCTGAAAGTCGAAGTCCTTGAGGCAATTCATGACCCCTGCACAATTAATCATATGTCCAAATCGCAGAAGCTGCATTTGTTTTTTGATAAGGTAAAATGTGTGACAAACAGCTTTATGATGAAGTACTGAAGTGCTGCAGAGATGCCTGGCCTATAAATCTTCTTCTACAGATGTAAGCAAACATGTCTGTTTGGTACAGACCCCAACGAATGTCACTTCATCATAAATGTTATATTATTTTCAGTAAAAATAAAAAT
The DNA here is from genome assembly GCA_039737535.1 of Lagodon rhomboides. Lineage (NCBI taxonomy): Eukaryota > Metazoa > Chordata > Actinopteri > Spariformes > Sparidae > Lagodon > Lagodon rhomboides. Next base: position 21,554,696 of record CM077805.1, read on the forward strand.
ACTGATGCAAAAATGATCATTCCCACTAATCATGAATCCTATTGCAATTGTAGTATTTGTCAAAATAATTGCAATAATTTACAATATAAGTTTTTGTTTTGTTTTGTTTTTTGTTTTTTTACCTTATCATGCACCCCTAGTTTCTGTGAATGACATTAAAACCTTTTAAAAAGTAGTGACATAAGTTGTAATTTCACTTTAACTGCAGGTGGTCTCATAGGAGTGCAACAGCTCAGCGAAGGAAAGACAGTCACAGACAACAAACGGAACATCTGAGCCTCGAAAACGACCTGAAAGAGGTAGAAAAACCTCACAGCCAACCTTTAACCTTCCCCTTGAAATTTCCTCTCCCCTCCTCTGTTCTCTAACATTATGTAGTGTACAAGCATGACTTTATTTTTCTGTATGTCTCCTGGCAGCATATTTCTGTTTGTTTTTGTTCTGTAATTGAATTCTTGTTGGTTTCTGTTTGAGCTTTTATTTGTTACTTTTTCATCCCTTTTTTAAAACTTAATCTGCTTGCTGCCTTCTGTTTTCTTTCCGTTCTTCTCTTTTGCTCCTGTTCTTTCCTGTCTGCTTGCTCGTGTGTCCTGTGCCGGTCGGTCGGGGGTTGTGTCGTACCCTCCTTTGTCCTCCTCCTCCTCAGCAGGTAGAGGGCTGTCTGGTCCTGCAGAACTCCATGGCGTTTTGGGAGTGGGACAATGTGTCCCCTCCACCTAACAAACCGCCTAAAAAATCTGCCTCTGCATCCTGCCTGGTATGTGAAGGAGCTGTCTCTGTTGTGGACTCTGTCTCACAGACCCCACCACCTCCACCTCCACCCCACACCTTACACTCATACTCAAGGTTTCCCACTGTTCTTAAGGTCAAACTTTTTTATAGAGATTTTCTGTGCAATTCAATTCTTGTATTTCCCCTCTCCTACACTTTTCAGTTGTGGAATTTAAAGTTTAATCCTTAAAGGGACAGTTAAATGGTTGACTTCCATTCCTGTGCTAGATTCAGATTGTCAACCTTAACATGCAGTATTGACAAGAAAACAATTCATACATGTGATCCAGAGCAATTTGATCTCATTGATATGTCACAGTACGTTTACATGCAGCAAGACATTCGAAATTCTTATCGTATCAGATAATGTCATGCATGAGAACGGATCGCTGGTCTGAGTATACATGCCGTTCAGAGAATCGGATAAGTGGCCGGAGCATGTCTGACTCCGTACGCTATGTGGCGCTGTAGCCCTCTCAACAAAGAGCCACTTCCGGTTGACCTCTACTTATCAGCAACAGCAAACGGGAGAGAGTGCATTTCAATAAAACGTAACGAAATGAAAAAATATAATCTGCTCATTTTTAAAAATGTATTTATTAAAATGTGGTGATTTCTGTACATACAGGGCTCCTGGGGCAGCGCTGCTCTTTTGTCCACAACAAACATGAAGCTTCACTTTTAATTCAAACATACTAACGTAGCTGCCACATCGTTAGATTTCATCTATGATACCAAAATTTATCTTACAAAAATAATTTAACCAGCCAGCGGTTAATCTTCAAAGAGCTGCGGTTAAGATGACTGGCTCGCTGTCACACCCGGGATGACGATGAAGGTTGACCGGCCCATCACATCAGGAGACGGGCTGCTGTCTCTGAGACCTCCCGGAGCGCTGGTCCCACAGGTGGCTCTTCACATCTCCGAAAACGTCGGAACAAATTTACAAACAGGCGTCATTTGGATAAACTAATTGCATATTAAGGATCTAAATAGGTACTTTCTCCCATAAAAAAATATTAAAACTTAAGAACGTGATGTATTAACAGCGCTAAAGCGAGAATTAAAACAGCTTTTAGCAGTTTTACCGCTACCCCTGCGGGTTGCCGCGAAATGCATTCTGGGAAACTTGCATACTGTATACTGCGGTATGGACGCCGTCGGTCTGCTGTACTGCATACTGAATCCCACATTCAGTATGCAGTATACAGTACATACGGCGCAGTATGAATACAGCCAATCTGACGGCATTCAAACAAAGATGGCGTACGAGGAGCTGGACGACGCTTCACTTCCGGGTGAAAGCCCCAGCGGAAAATCTCGAGCATGCGCAGAATGCAAAAATACGATACGATACGATAGCCGAGTCTACATGGCGTTAATAATCCGACAATGAACGAATTATCTAGGTGTTCTTATCCGATTTTGAGATGTCCGTTGTGGTCCGAAATAGGTCCGAAGTAGGTCGAACTAAGGTGTTTACATGCATTTTAAAAGTCCGAACTAGGTCTGATACGATAAGAAATTCGAATTTCTTGCTGCATGTAAACGTACTGATTGATATGAACATAGTTGCTGTTACCATGGTAACCACAAGTGTTCCCAAATCAATTACAACCGGAATCTTAAGGAGACAGTTCACCCCAAGTTCTAAAATTTCAGAGAAGAAGCTTTATTCTAGTAGTTTATTGCTGGGAGGCCGACTGAGTCACAGTATGTGAAAATGTGGAAAAGCTGTGATGCTTCAGTTAAGACTTCAGTGGGAACCCTGCTCACTTCCCAACACACACATCCTTTCTTAAATGATGTCCTAGCTTTCACTTGTGTCTTCTGTCACTTCCATTCTTGTTAACTCACATGGATCCTTTGAAGTGTTGGATTTTCACAGCTCTTCACTTTTATAAAAATCATAAACTATAGTCATTAGAACATTTCTACTCCAAAAAACAGTTGCTGAGGGGTGGCATTCTCTGTTTGATCATGCAGCATATTTTGTCATATTTACAATAACCACAGGGAAACAGACAGAAGTGAGACACAGCTGCTGTTTGAAATCAGAAAAATGTATCTGTGCCACATTGAAGTGAATGTTTTTGACACACCCTGTTAACTTGCAGCAGAATGTGTGTGCTTCTGAGGTTTAATATCTCAACCTTAAGCTTGTGTGCATTACAAAATAAAAAAGACACAAGTTCAATTCAGGCAGTTCAGGCCTGATCGTGGTGCAGGTTCTCCAGAACTCACTAGTTTCTTCTGTTTGATCTTTAGAAGTACATGCAGGAGGCCCGCAGCCTGGGGAAGAACCTTCGACAGCCCAAACTGTCTGATCTGTCGCCTGCTGTCATTGCCCAGACCAACTGGAAGTTTGTGGAGGGGCTGCTCAAGGAGTGTCGCATGAAGGTGAAACATCTAAACACAGCATTTCTCTGCACTTAGAAAGGATCTGATTCATTAGTACAGTCATTCACTGACATCATGATGCTCTGTGGTTTTCACAGACTTAAAGATCATCACTCAGGATGCAGGCACGCATGGAATATTGGCTGCAGAATACTGCAGATTTTTCCACAAATTTAAATGAATAAAGAGACTGCTAAGATACTGCTTATAAAACTCAGAACATTTACACATCTCCACCCCCTTGTGCATGAGTGTGACAATTGTGTGTTATCATTTAGCGTTCAGATCAATGTGACAGTATGTCAAAGATTTGATTTACTACTGAGGAACCATTTGGCAATACAGATGACTAACTGCAAGTGATCAGTTGAATACATTTTTGTTTTTTAAATAATTCATATTTGCCTTAAGTTTTCAATTGGCCCAGTAGATCGCCTCAGCTGGCAGCCATTACACAGCTTGAATGTTTTTTCTCAGGGGCAACTTCAATTGTCAACGTTCTGGCAATCTAGCTGAGGCAACAACTGTAAAGACTCCCTTCTCGTGAGATTTCATGGCAATCTTGTATTTCTGGTTGCAAAATTAATCTTATTATTTTACATAAAGGTCTTTCTTGGTAGTCATCATTTCTGTAATTGCAGACACGACCTCAGCCAAAATCAGGTATTTTTTAGTGGACTTTGATGGTTAGAGTTGCTCCAAGGGATTAAGTTGTAACCATGCTGAGGTGATCTACTGGACTGATAACGAGAGTTACGAATGTAACTACGGTTCTATGAATTCTGGATGACCGCCAGGGGGTGGTGCTTCAGCACTGGTTATGTCCATCTCGCATATGTGCAGGTCGAGTTATTTTACCAACAAATGCTGTGTCTCAATTCAGGGTCTGCATCCTTCTAAGGCCGCATTTGAAGACCAATTTCGTCACAATGCCGTATGAAGGCTGTCCCAATTCGAAGGCTCCTTCAAATGCAGCCTACAAATGCGGCCTCTTTTTGGAGGATGCACCGCTACTATCCTTCGTGGCCTCACATACCCCGAGATTCTTTGCCGCCCGAAAAAGAAAGTAGGAAAGAAGAAATCGGCGACATCAAGTGGCGCAGATTGTCACTTTCGTGGGCCTGGGTGGCAGAAATCATGACATATGGGTAGAAAATGCTCCAAAGGCTAGACCGTCCCATTTAACAACGGTTGACATGGCCGTCAAAGGCCTCTCCGAAGGACCCCCCTTCGAAGGCCGCAAAGGCCGGGTCCTTCGAAGGATGCAGTCCCTGAATTGAGATACAGCAATAGTCACCTGTGACCATGCGATGACGTAGGGCGCACGCCCCAGTATAAAACCCTCACGTCATCACGCAATCTGTTCCTTCTGTCTTCTCGCAATTGAGGAAAAATCTGATAGCAGGTCAGTTGGCTCGCCGTTGGTAGTTTCGTAACCAGAGGGTTGGTGCTTTGGTTATTCGTCCACCAGAGACTGCGGCAAGCCGCTTATTCTTTCAAGTGTTGTCTGTTTCTTTGGATGAACAGCAGTGATCTCACTGTTACAATTCATACTGTATTACTGCAGACAGGTAAGTAAGCTAAGTTGCTTGATGCTAAGAGCTCGCTGAGCTTGTATTTGTTTTGAACAGCGGTGTTTTCGCCGCATGTTATGTTACACGCTACAATGCTTGACTCTCTGTTTTTCGGTGGGTTGTAGCAGCAGTAAGCAAGCCATTAGGCTTGACAGTCAGGAATTTTACTTTAAGTTGTCGGGCAGTGCTAAGTACACTGACTCGTTGAAATAAATGTTTTTTCGAGGCACGCTCCGGTACGGACGCGTTTGGACCTTATTGTTGTCTAGGGGTGCAGCACAGTGTTTCCGCTGTGACTGTCTTGATAATTGTGCAGCATAGTATTGACTGTATTATTCTTTAATGACATGTTGAGTTTGCATGTCTGTTACTCTTGTGTGGCCCCCCTCCAAACGGAGGACGGCCACGATCAACGTCCGGCCTGTCTCGGGGTTGACCACCTGAGGACAGGTATATCTGACAACCCATGCATGAACTGTAGGTTTATGACACTGTTGGTCAGAAGAGCTAGACTGGCAGAGGTGGAAGGGGATGCTGCGCTGCTAGCGGGAGCGCAGACCCGAGGGCACCTAGGGGACGTGGATGCAGTACTGCCTCACATGGACCTCCGGAGAAAGTTAAGAGGGTGGCACTTTGGCTCGCAAAGTGGATACTCAAATGAGTTTGCCAGATTAAGGAGCTTCTGCTCAATCTGCAGCCTGACGATAGGGAATCAGCACCAAGTGCCTTGTCGGGACATTGATGTGCTGTCAGCTGCAGCTTCCTGCAGTTTGTTTGATGATGAGGGGGAAGGACAGGACGATAGGCCTGTCATGATAATCAATAAATCAATTAGTCGTACAATAAATGAAAATGAGCTCAATAATTTTGCTGGCCTCGATAATTTCCATTTGCATCCTTGTTTGTTTTCCTTGTGTCTCGCATGTGAAGTCTCTTGTCAGTCACTCTGTCTCTGTGTGGGGAGGCGGGGCCCTGCACCTGCACCTCAGAGTGCAGCATGAGAGCCTCGTGAGGAGTAGCAAGCCAGAGGTAACACTATTTGAGAATTGGAGGAATAACAACAAATTGGTGTCAAAGCCGAACGCGACAGCTGGAGTGTGGGAGCACTTCGGATTGAAAGCAAATGACAGTGGTGAACTAATTGACCTGGACAAGCCGGTATGTCACATTTGTGGTAAAACGGTAACAACTAAAAGCGGCTACACAACAAACATGAAATCTTCACCTCAAGCATAATCATCCGATGCAGTTTTCCCAGCTGGAAAAAAAAATGACAACCAAAACTTCAGAGGGGCCATCTCTGTCATCCGGACAGTCAACACTCAGTGAGGCGTTTAGTCGACAAACAAAATACAAACAGGACTGTGCCAAATGGTGCGCACTCACAGAGAGTGTCGTTAGGTACATCGCTAAAGAGATGCAGCCATTTAGTACCGTCGAAAAGCCGACATTTCCACAAACTAGTTATGGATTTGCATATGGCCTGTTGAGTCATCTGCTTTTATTCATATAGAGTGTTTTTGTTGTTAGTATGCACTTTTTGTTTACAAAGGTCCTAACTGGATTGGCAGTTTTGCCTGTTAAGGACTGTATCACTCTTTTCACAGAGACTTGATAATCCATTTTATTTATTGCTTTGGTTGTGTGTGGTTTTTATTTGAGTGCTCAAATAAAAAAGTACCAAATAAATATCCTTTAAATCCTTTATTAACCGTCTCTAATTTTACTGTTTACCCCACGTTGTGAGCGAATTACTGCGCTTGTTGGATTAATGTTACATGTATTAGCCCCTACTTGCTAGCTTGCATTAAAGTTGCTAGCAGCTAGCTAGGTAAACTTGACAGAGCCGTCTGAAGCCCCCTCAGACCTGCTGTCCACACTCCTAGGCAAAACGCTACTCTACTGAAACCCAAACACAAATTATGAACTTTGTTTCTGCCCAGTTCAAGGCACATTTGTACAATTATCTGGTCTCAGCAGATGCCTTGAATCTGTTGATTGGTATGTCATTTGTAAGAATGAGACTCATTTTGTAAGTCTCAATCTTTCAATTTTTTTTCAAAAATCTCACAGTTTAAGTAATCACCATTTAAAGGGTTATTTTTCAAAATTTCCCCCCTAGTGTTGCTAGGTCACCGACTCAGAGCACCACTGCTACAAAAAAATCTAAGGGAAACACTGCAGTGCAAGATTGTATGTCTGTGGAACTTGTACATAGATCATGGTTGGATAATCAAAGATTCTTGTTATATTTGATGAAAAATCTTAGCTTTTTCTGATGAATTAAAAAACTGGATTGAATTCGGTGCCCTCATAATTCCTGGTCAAGGCCGAATGTCAGCTGCTTCCTGGGGGCTTAGCCCACCCAAAGGTCAGATCCTAGAATCGACCGTGCTCCACAGCCTGCAGCTTTTTCAGTCCCGCCTTCGAAACCCTATATTGAAGAGCTCCAGCGCTGCTGGGCAGATCTGAAACTGTTGTCTCATCACACCAGTGATGGCAGGAATTTGACGGCCATACAGGAGGCAGGAAGCTATGGCTTGGATCGTATGGCTCCAGTCGATCCTACCATTGCCTCTTTGATAGTCTCACCCGATGAGGCTCTCAGAGCTGATGCCCGCTGTTCCCGTCGTCAGTGCCGGCTGACCGAGGCTCAAAGGGCTGGTGTCAGGCGCTTCTCTCAGCAGCACATCAGCTACTGGGAGAGGGAGACCACAGACCCTTGGGTGGTATCCACGCTGCCCCAGGGATACACACACTGCAGTTCTGACGCCGGCCACCGACTTTCTGTGGGGTCAAAATGTCTGTGGTCAGAGATCCCGCAAAATCCCTCGCCCTCAGCAGGGAGTTGGCATCGCTCGTCAAGGGCACCATCGAGCCTGTCGAATGGCATACAAGGCTCAATGGGCTTTATTCAGTTTATTTTTTAATTACGAAGAAGGATGGCGGGCTCCGCCCGATCCTGGATCTATGGGGGCTGAACAAGTTTTTAAAGGTCCTGCCATTTCGCATGTTGTGGATGGCAGACATTCTCCAGTCAGTGGCACAGGGGGCCCGGTTTGTCAATAGATCTTAAAGAAGTTAATTTAATGTGCCTATTGCTCCACACCACAGGCAGTTCCTGAGATTCGCATTTCAGGGCCGGGCTTATCAATTCAAGGTGATGCCGTTTGGTCTCTCACTGGCCCTTCGCATATTTACGAGATGTGTGTCACCGGCACTTGCTCCTATACAAGCCAGAGGTTTGACCGTCTTGCCATATCTCGAAGCTAATTGTCTCCCCAACTGCGGAACAGGCAGTAAGAGACACTGCTGTGCTCCTTGGACATGTGAACCAGCTAGGCCTCACAGTCAGTTACTCCAAGAGTAGTCTTACACCTTTTCAGAAGGTAGATTACCTGGGCATGACTCTCGACTCACTGTTAATGAGAGACTTCCTTTCTCGGAAAAGGGTGGAGAACATTTTGCAGTTCATAGGTTGCTTCCAGAAAGGCAGAGTATTGAGATACGGCTTCTTTCTCAGACTGCTGGGTATGCTGACAGCAGCATCCATGGTGATCCCCCTGGGTCTCCTTTCCTTACGGCCCCTTCAAATCTGGGTCAACACACTTCACTTGGATCCCAAGTGGCACAGGGGCAGGAACGTCAGGGTATCCAGCCCTTGCTGTCAAGCCCTGAAGCCTTGGAGGAGGAGGGGGTATCTGGTCGGGGGGGTTCCCCTGGGAGTCATCCCTGGGAGTCATCCCTGCCCGCCGAGAGGTTGTGGAGACAGATGCCTCTCTATTCGGTTGGGGTGCAGGCTGGCAGCGCAGGACCATCAAGGGCAGATGGAGTGCACAGCACAGGTGGGAACATATAAATGTGCTCGAGCTGAGAGCAATTTTTCTTGCACTGCAACATTTTCTCCCAGTACTGAAGGGGCAGCATGTTCTTGTCCATACAGTACAGTACAGTACAGCACCTCGGCAGTATACCACATAAATCATCAGGGTGGCACCAGGTCCAGGCTGGGTCTGCAGGTGTCAGAGCAGCTCCTTACATGGGCATTTCCCCACTTCCTAAGCCTCAGGGCCAAACACCTCCCAGGAGTACAGAACAGTGTAGCGGATGTTCTCTCCCACCAAGTGCCGCCACAGGGTGACTGGAGACTCCACCCAGAGGTGGTGGAAATGATTTGGAGCCGATATGGCAGAGCAGAGCTGGATGTTTTTGCCTCTCAAACATCCACACATTCCGCTCATTCGTGTGGCGCTGGAAAGAGTGCAATGGAATGGCCACAGACTACTACTGGTGGCCCCCAACTGGCCAGGGCAGCCATGGTTTCCGGTGCTGCTGAAACTACTCCAGGGGGAGCCATGGTGCCTCCCAAGGAGACTGGACCTTCTCCCTTCTTCTCTCAGCTGGAGGGATGCATATGGCATCCGAATCCGGATCGCCTTCAGCTTTGGGGCTGGCCATTGGGAGCCAGGACCCACTCCTGGCATTCTGTGACCAGTCAGTAATTGATATGGTGTTAAGTTCTAGGGCTTCCTCCACTAGGTCGCTCTGTGCTAATTGGTGGAAGCTTTTCTCCCAGTGGTACCAGACACAGGGTGAAGTGCCGGAGAACTGCTCAGTGGCCATCATGCTGCGTTTTCTGCGTTGTTAATGGACGCAGGCAGATGTGCATCAACCCTAAAGTGAACAACCAGACAATGGGGTCACACTATCTGGTTAGTCAGTTTTTGAAGTCTGTTTGTCTGTTATGTGGGTTGTAGGAAAGGTCAACCTCTGTCAAAACAGAGGCTTTCTAAGTGGATTGTCGAGGTGATTTTACATGCTTATAGGTCGCAGGGCCTAGTAACCGCAGTAACGTGCGGTGCCACTCTACTCGGAGTGTGTCCACATCGTGGGCAGCCTTGAAAGGGGTCTCACTGCAGGACATCTGTGCTGCAGCAACCTGGGAATCCTTATGTACCTTTGCTCGCTATTATCGTGTCAATGTGGCTGCTCTACCTGCTGTGACGATGGCTGTTCTATCAACAGCTTCCATGCCTTAATGCGATAAGCATTCCTCGTGACCTTGTTAGCATGAGCCATCAATGAAGCACTGCCCTCTGGCGGTCAGGAAGAATGAAATAGAACGAGAGTTACGAATGTAACTACAGTTCTATGAATTCTTCCTGACCGCCAGAGCTGTCTGTCACTTGGAATCTGGATGAGAAGATTCTGTAGGAAGAGATTGTGTGATGACGTGGGGGTTTTATACTGGGGCGTGCGCCCTACGTCATCGAATAGTCACAGGTGACTTTGTTGGTATAATAACTCGACCTGCACATATGCGAGATGGAGGTATCCAGACCCCTCTGGCGATCAGGAAGAATGAAAGAGAACAAACCTCTTGGTAAGTATTAACAATTTACACACCAAGACATTTAAATATAGGGCCCCAGGTTTAAAAATACAGATATTCCTCTTAAGGGAATTTCTGGTCAAGATCTTGAGAAATATTGTGAGAAGTTTAATTAAAAAACTAAACTTTTTTCAAAGTTATTTGTAATTTACACAGAATTTTAAAGTACAACTTTTTTTTTACTTCTTTATGAATTGTCTTAATTGTTTGGTTTCATTATTTATTGTGTACAAAGTGTGTTTGAAATCTCAATTATTTTTTGAAATAATGACATCTCAAAAACCAGAGAACACTGAAATTCTTTAGCCCACCCAGTACCTTAGAGTAGCACATAAATGACTATCCCCTCAAACCATACATATAGCTATCTTAATGTTGTGTGTATGTTCAGACTAAGCGTATGCTGGTAGAGAAGATGGGTTGGGAGGCGGTGGAGCTGGGTCATGGTGAGGCCAACATCACTGGACTAGAGGAGAACACGCTGATCGCCAGCCTGTGTGACCTGCTTGAGAGGATCTGGAGCCACGGGCTGCAAGTCAAACAAGTCAGTGCACGTGCATATACACACACACATACACACACACAAACACAGAGTCAGAGGAATATTTAAAGACACAGGGAAACATAAATGAAGCTTCATACTGTCACAAACCAGTGCACGTGCATCAGATTAATTATAAAATCAATCTGCTGGCACACACCCACTTCTGCTGTCAGTAAAAACACACGGTAGTTAATCAGGTGTTTATGACCTATTTGGATATTGAGGCTAAGAGGTTATATCCTGATAAATCCTCTTTATGTGTAATATAATCTCTCACTTCATCAATGAGCTGCCTTTATGTGTGTGATTTTGGTTCTCTTAAACACTCTACACTGACCTCTCAGGGGAAGTCGGCCCTATGGTCCCACATGCTGCACTACCAGGCCCGAGAAGAGAGGCTGCTGGAGCAGCAGCAGGCAGAGTCACCAGGTAACACATACACACACACACACACAGTATATTTCCAATATTTTAACTATTCAAATATTATCTTTTTGTTCATTCTTTGAGTGGCAAACTCCATTTGAGTATTTAAATCTTCCCAATCTTTGATACATGAGATATGAGACTTGTTTAAATTTTCATTCCCATTCATAACATTTGACTCATTCTCACTTCAACCTCTCTTTATACTCCATCAGCTTCAAGTAGCTTATAGTATATTTTGAACCTTCATTCTCACCCCACTATAAGGATGCTTCATACTCTCATAAATTAAATAACAATTCAGTTTAGGGCCAGAATATATCAACAATTTGGAATATTTTAAGGTTTGTTGAAAAAAACAAACCTTAAAACATTCCACATTTTTCACATATTCTGGCCAATGTGCATTTAGCGTAGCTTTCTATCCTGCATCATCTAACACATATTTCTGACTGCAGCAAAGCCATCATATCTTGTATTTCTCCTTAACAGTGTCACATGTTCCTGAGAGGAGGAAGTCTGATTGTTCCATAGCGATGCCGTCTGTTCGTGTGTCTCTTATACAGGATATGAGGTGTGTGTTGCTGTCTTCTAATGATTAAAGATGTCTCACTTGGTTGGCAGAATAAATTCACAACTTGTCATGTCAATCACGTGTCTGTAGCCCAAACTCAGAATTTGCCTTAGAACCCAGATTCATTCAGAAAATTCCACAAAAAAAGATGTTTGCAACAAAGATCATTTTTTCTTCCAGGGGAGTCAATAAATATTAGAGTGATGAGGGTGGATGTTTATGCCTATGTGCCTGTTTTTATGAGCTTGAATGATCTCTCTACTGTCTCTCCCCTGTGTGTCTACTAAGGCACATCCAGAGTATGTCAGAGATAAAGACAGATGTGGGACGAGCAAGAGCCTGGATCCGTCTGTCCCTGGAGAAGAAGGTGCTCTCTCAGCACCTCAAACAGCTGCTGTCCCGGCAAACCTTGACCAAGTGAGCACACAGAAAACTCACACACAAATACACTCACGCACTGATAGGTGAGATTTATTCCCACGTTCTTATCTCAGATGCAACTGTACTAATGTTATTACATGTCCCAAAGATTATTTAGTGTAAACAAACTAATGTGCTCATCCCTGCAGTTGTTTCTCTTTAAATGAATCATAAATCTTTGTTTCTTTGTCCCTTTGTGTGGCTTTTCAAAGTTTTGTCTCAAAGTGTGTTTGAGTGTGCTCACTGCTTCCACCCATTGGAGAGGCAGTGGGTGAGCAGATTTAAGTTGCATTTGTAAACAATCTTGGACAGGCCACACAAAGCCAAGAGATATTTGTTTACCCGAACTGTTTACAAGTAGGATGTTTCGCTTTATGAAATTATCCAAATTGCAAATCTGGAATTTGCACTGCACTGAACTACATCTCCAAGGCATATATTATACTTTTTAGCTCACTACAAATTAATTTAGAGATAATCCTCCTTCTTCATCATTCCATGTACTATCTTTAGAGCAGCAGATCCACTGGTAGGAAAACAGCTCCACAGCATAATTCTACCAGCACCATGCTTGACAGGTGTGGTGTTCTTGGGTTCAAAGGCCTCGGCTTCTCTCCTCAAAACATATTGCTGCTTATTGTGGCCAAATAACTAAATTTCTGTTTCATGTGACCACAGAGTTTTCCTCCAGAAGGTTTTTTCTTTGTATGTAAACTGCAAACTTCAGTCGAGCTTTAGGTGCCATGTCTGGAGCAAGGGCTTCTTTCTTGCACGGCAGCCTCTCAGATCATGTTGATGTAAAACACGCTTGACACTGACACCTGTCTTCCAGCAGCTTCTAATTCATTGCAGACTTGCCTTTTGGTGGTGTTTGGTCGACTCTTGTCCATCCTGACCAACCCTGCTGTGTTGTTCTGTCTCAACAGGAATCTTTACAAGCGTTATGCTTTCCTGCGCTGCGAGGAGGAGAAGGAACAGTTCCTCTTCCACCTGCTCTCTCTCAACACTGTCGACTACTTCTGCTTCACCAGCGTCTTTACCACCATCAGTGAGTTCTCCATCATCTGCATATGACCTATGACATCTCTTCAACAACAGCTGAGCTCAATATTCAATCCAAACCTCAGTCCAGATTAACAAACCTCTACCAGAACACAAGTCACTGAGCAGCTCTAAATGTGATTAAAGATGCTGAAAGTTACATACTGTGGTAAGATTTCATCACCTGAAGACTGTAAAGTACATTTCTATTGGTAAGAAATTCCGCTATGGCAGGTCAAAGTCAGGATGAAATTTATATGACTTGAAGGTAGTAAATTACTTTTCATTAAGTTTTTAATTCCAGGACTTTTTTACAAACAGGGTTGTTATTATTAAGTATTTGTTTTGATATTAACTTTACCTAAGAACATCTTCTTAGGTGAAGTTAATATCAACACATATGGCCTGACAAGCCGTTGCACACGGCACCAAGGACTGACAAAACCATTGACGAAAAACATCCTGGCTTTTTTTTTCCCTTTCCATTTGCACCAGGACTATTTTCTTTCAGCCAGTACAGATGACCCATAATTACCAATAAAATAACCAATTATTCACATTTTTGTATTATAAAAATAAGTGCCGTACCTGTAGTTTATGCACACCTGAGGATAAGAGGCTTAGATGTTGTGAACAAAATGGATGATTTAATATTCCGTTGCTATAAGATTTGTTGTGTTATAGATGTTTTCCCTCCTCCTGGAAACTTTGTAGAATATGTACTGTAAATTGCAATCAAGTTGGTATTTATTAGCTATTATTTAATTATTGTTAGAAATAATAAAATGGCTTGTGAATGCTTTAAAGTGTCACAAGCCAAAAAGTTTGGGAGTCACTGATCTTAACTAAATACTGTAAAAACAGAAAGACAAAAAAGACATTTTATGAACAGATGTTGAGTTCACATAACTAGCTAAGACAGCCTATTGGGTCAAAGGTGAACAAGGAAATATCTTTGTAATGTAAAGGATGTTAAAAAGTATTTTTATGTAATGAGGTTGATGGGTAAAATATAGTCAGCATTCATAGAAATATTAGATTACTGTAGAATTAGATTGGCCTGACAAGCTACTCCAATACTATACTACTATAGTTCATGTTTCCAGAAACTCCTCTTCTCGCTTGTTCTTCTGAGTTATTTGGTTGATGGCAGCTGGTAGATGGATGGAGCTGAATGTAGATCGATGGCTGGCTGAGCTATAAGTGTGAATAAACCATGAGAATGTATGTTATCAAAGAATTAAAACACAATGTACTATTCATCTCAGTGTTCATCTCAGTGTTTGATCACAGACCAGCTAAGCCTCTCACATAGATAGATGACAGCAGACCTACAGATACACTATATTGCCAAAAGTATTCACTCACCTGCCTTGACTCGCATATGAACTTAAGTGACATCCCATTCTTAATCAATAGGGTTTAATGTGATATCGGTCCACCCTTTGCAGCTATAACAGCTTCAACTCTTCTGGGAAGGCTGTCCACAAGGTTTAGGAGTGTGTTTATGGGAATTTTTGACCATTCTTCCAGAAGCGCATTTGCGAGGCCACACACTGATGTTGGACGGGAAGGCCTGGCTCTCAGGTCTAATCCATCCCAAAGGTGTTCTATCGTGTTGAGGTGGGTCAAGTTCATCCACACCAAACTCTCTTATCCATGTCTTTATGGACTTTGCTTTGTGCACTGGTGCACAGTCATGTTGGAACAGGAAAGGGCCAAACTGTTCCCACAAAGTCGGGAGCATGGAATTGTCCAACATCTCTTGGTATGCTAAGGCGTTCAGAGTTCCTTTCACTGGAACTAAGGGGCCAAGCCCAGCTCCTGAAAAACAACCCCACACCATAATTCCCCCTTCACCAAACTTTACACTTGGCACAATGCAGTCAGACAAGTACCGTTCTCCCGGCAACCGCCAAACCCAGAGTCATCCATCAGATTGCCAGATGGATGGTCTCCACTGCTCTAGAGTCCAGTGGCGGCGTGCTTTTGCATTGCACTTGCTGATATATGCTTGCTATTGCTTGGATGCGGCTGCTCTGCCATGGAAACCCATTCCATGAAGCTCTCTACGCACTGTTCTTGAGCTAATCTGAAGGCCACATGAAGTTTGGAGGTCTGTAGTGATTGACTTTGCAGAAAGTTGGCGACCTCTGTGCACTACACTGATAAAAATACAGGGTCAGGGTCTGATCTACTTAAAAAAAGTAAGGCAACTTTTTGCATCATTTTATCCCGTAGATCAAACAAGAATAATCTTTGTTTGTACAACATTAATTATGCAAGTAAAGTCAGCTTACTTTTGCAGGTGATGTCAACTTACTTTTACAAACAAAGTCAACTCGGTTGTGTTAAGTTGACTTTCCTAGCAAAGTAAGTTAACATGACTTGTAAGATTAATGTTGTACATACAAAGACAACTCTTGTTTCATCTACATGATAAAGTGATGCAAAAAGTTGCCTTACTTTTTTTCAGTAGACAAAACACATTATATTTTTGTCACGGTGAGCCACTTAAATCAAGTATGTGATCTGCTTGTTGGTCAATCTGTCCAATATAAAAATGACATGACATTTTTGCCTCATGGTGCTGGAAAAGAAAATGACAACAACAAAATTAAGAGGGTGAATTCTCTGGAAACCATAAGTACACTCAGCAAATTGTGTGAGAGTTGCACTAGAGGAAAGGTTATAATAAGGCATAATACCCAGAAGTACCCAGAATGCACCACACAGGGTGGGGCGTAGTTGGAGCAGAGTAAATCCAACAAGCAAATAGTGTGTTGTGTGGCTCTGCATAAGAAAATGTGTTGAGCCACTTACATACAGCTTGTTAGGGAAAAATGTAGACTAATTCACAACTTGATATATTAATGTCAAGAGACAAACTTTGTTTTTTATTGTTATTATCACAGGCTTGATTATGTTACAAAAACATATTCTTATATTCCCTTTTTTTAGTGTATGCGCCTCAGCATCCGCTGACCCCACTCCGTCATTTTACATGGCCTACCACTTCGTGGCTGAGTTGCTGTCGTTCCCAATCGCTTCTACTTTGTTATAATACCACTGACAGTTGACTGTGGAATATTTAGGAGCGAGGAACTTTCACAACTGGACTTAGTGCACTGGTGGCATCCTGTCACAGTACCATGCTGGAATTCACTGAACTCCTGAGAGCGGCCCATTCTTTAACAAATGTTTGTAGAAACAGTCTGCATGCCTAGGTGCTTGCTTTTATACACCTGTGGCCATGGAAGTGATTGGAACAACTGATTTCAATTATTTGGATGGGTGAGTGACTACTTTTGGCAATATAGTGTATGTACAGTGTGTGTAGTGAGCACAGGTGGTGATATCGGGTCTCTGCTGCCCTACTTTCTCATCTGTTTTTTGTTTCCTGTCTGCTGTAGCGTGTTTGCCTTAATATGTGATTTTGTAATGAAACCGATTCATTTATATAACGCACATTGTGTCTAATTAGCATGTCAGTGTTTACTTTTCTGTTCTGGCGCTGACATGTTCCCCTGCAGTGATCCCATACAGAGTCGTCATCATCCCCATCAAGAAGCTGAGCAACGCCATCACCACTTCCAACCCCTGGGTGTGTGTGTCAGGAGAGCTTGGAGACTCAGGCATCATGCAGATCCCCAAGAACGTCCTGGAGATTACCTTCGATGTGAGTACTATGATCTCTGACAAGCTGAGCACACGGTCAGTCACTGCGGTTTATTGATTGGAGTGCAGTGTGGCTGATGTTGGGTTTGTGTGTGTCAGACATGATCTTCAGTTACACTCACTGTTCATGTCCTCTCTCACTGAAACCCTCACACTCTACATGTCAGCAGCACTTACATTAAAGCAACTGCATGTAGTTTGTCTTGTTTCACTAAAGGGTAATCAGTTTTTTTTATTACAAAGTGTAAGTATGAATACCTGCCTACCTTCACCTACTTACATACACTGATCAGCCAAAACATTCAAATGACTTACAAGTGAAGTAAACAATTGGGCATCTCTTTACAATATAATGTTCTGCTGGGTCTTGGGTCCTGACATGTAGATATTCTTCAACACTTACTGCCCGTACTTTAAGTCATAGTTCTGCGTGGCATTTTAACCATTGCGAAAATCCAGTCTGAATGGGGCTACATAATTCCTGCTGCCCTCCTCACACTGCATTTCTCTTTAAGTGCATGTGTTGCACTGGTGGTGTATTTTCTGCTGTCTGCATGATGGATAATATGCTTGTTTTTGTTCTGAGATCGCCATCACATCATTTTTATTGTCCATCCATTGTGTCTAAACAAGTGTTTAATGTCTCTCAGTCTGCTTTCAGGCCTCACACGCACATCTCTGCCTTGTTCAAGGTTAGAGGAAGCCCTGACCCCCTTTTCCCATCATCCCCTTCTATCTCTTTGACATGCTTCTGTTCCAGTTGTCCTTTTGTCCTAGGTGCCGTTGCCCTGCAGTCAGCCTTATTTTAGTTCGTACTGAGTCATAGTTGGTCTGATATTTTGCAGCAGTGTGTTTTCAGAATAGCTACACTCACAACTATAAATCAAAATGCTGCTCTGTAGTATATTGTAATTATTAGCACAGCTTAAAACTACTAAAATAATTTGTTTAAAGATTAATTTAAATTGAATGGACGTTAGTGTTATTTCCACAAATGTGGAAACTTATGCCCAGTGCATGCTAGGATAGCATCCTTGAAAATGATCAAGGATTTCATTAATCAAATTATCATTTCCATTAACCTCCATGAATTAAGCATGTGAATAAGATGAATAAAAATGTAGAGAAATGTGTTCATCAAAAAATTTTTATAACATAATTCTATTCAATTAACTAAAAAAATGATTAACTCTAACTTAATTAAAGACACTCAAATATAACTAATCTGGAAGTAGGAAATTCACATTAATGTGAAGACAGCAGTATTAACAGTGCTGGTAATTGGCTGTAGATCAAGGTGTTTATTCATTATATTGGTGTACAGAGTATATAAAGTAGAATTTGGTACGATGATTAAAATAAAAGCATATTTCATCAACTAGATTTTCTCTTCACTGTGTGCGTCTGTTTAGTGTCAGAACCTGGGAAAGTTGACCACTGTGCAGCTGGGTCATGATAATGCTGGACTCCTGGCTAAATGGCTAGTGGACTGTGTCATGGTGCGCAATGAGATCACCGAACACACCTACAGGTGAGTGGAGGCTGAGCATTTTTATTCAGGTTCGTGGCAATGTTGATCAGTCAACTGATTTAGCCTACACTGAAATATGCAGTCCAAGTTGTTTTTAGAGCAATTACCCTTTTCAGTTTCAAAAACCTTTAGTTTCCCTCTGTGTTTGTAATTTTCTAAAATGTACATACTACACGAATATGAACAACAGCATTGCCCATACAGATCTTGGATACTTATTCAACATTTTCTTGGATAACAGGGTCTAGTGTTGTGGCAGGTCTCCAAGAACTTTAAGAGAAAAAAGAAGCAGTGAGAACGTCGGGAAAGACAATAAATAATAAACAGAGCGAATCAACCAATAGAACAAAAACAGATCCATCACCTTGCTCTTTCTGTCTCCTCAAGGTTTCCATGTGGTCGGTGGCTTGGTAAGGGCATAGACGACGGTAGCCTGGAGAGGGTCCTGATTGGTGAACTAGTGATGTCCAGCGGAGAGGAGGATTCCGGGAGAGGCTGTCGCACTCCCCCACTACAGTGCTCGCCATCCCAGACCAGACGCATCAGCATCACATCTCTGTCTGGGCGAGGGTACAGTAAGTATCTGTCAGGATTCACATACTGATATGCAGGGACGGATCAGATCAGGAGAAATGTATGATAGGATTTTAAGCCCTGACAGTAGAGAACTGTATAGCACTGTAATTGTAGATACAGTTTTAAGGAGAGTTTATATACAGAGAGGAGAAAATAGCACTTAACTTACTAGCTTAGCACAGTAAGCTAGGATTTTAAAGGATAAGTTCAAATAAAAAGGAAAATTTTGCCGGTCTCACCCGCACGATCATTCCTACAGAGTCTTCTTCCAGCTCACAACATTCTCAGTGACTGAAAACTCTGGCAGTCATTCAGGGTTCATAGAACTGTGGTTACAGCCATAACCTTCGTTCTATTCCGTGACTGCCAGAGGCAGTGCTAATCACTGGATGACTTATTACAACAGAGTCTCAAGGATTCAGCACATTGATGTTCTCGGTGTGGTTCTGAGCAGACCACTGCCCCAAAGCCATCCTGTTTGCCATACTGCACCCGATCCTGAGTAGCAGGCATCCAACGTCTCACCACATAGAAACAGAGCACGGAGGCACCAATGTGACACCCTGAGCTGCCTGCCTTGGGATCCAAGTGGAAGCCAACTTTGCAGGGGGCGCAATGTAAGCAAGTCCAAAGCAACGACAGCTGAGGCAGTTGTTAATTTGCCCAAGTAGTACTGACTGAAAACTGACTGTTTTGCAATGCCTTGCCTCATTGGAAGAGGGGAAGGAGGTGAAGGATGTCCTCCATGCGCTGAACACCAATGACTGCTTTGCTCAATGCTTCCTCAAGATCACCTTGAGGCCCAACCAGGCCACTTGCAAAAGAAGGCAAGCCATCCTATGACGGAGCTCAGACATTTTTTTCAAGCTACCTTTGACTTCTGGCAATTTTCTGGCAACAACCATTTAAATTGAAATTTTACTAA
Organism: Lagodon rhomboides; assembly: GCA_039737535.1. Lineage (NCBI taxonomy): Eukaryota > Metazoa > Chordata > Actinopteri > Spariformes > Sparidae > Lagodon > Lagodon rhomboides. Next base: position 21,574,548 of record CM077805.1, read on the forward strand.
TCTATTAATAAGTACTTTTTGAAATGTATCAGTTAGCTGTAGTGAGTGCAAACTCCAGACTCAATATTTCAATGCACTTTCTCTGCTAGAAATGAAACTGCGATGGAGAATTACTTAATCATTGACCTAAAAGGGATTAAAAAAAACTAAATATATAGAGTCTACAAACACTGGAATATAACTGTAAAATACCAAGGACCTGACCTCAGCATCTTCAATGCTAACTGTGGCCCTGTTAACAGTATAATTTACAGGACTGTCTCAGAAAATTAGAATATTGTGATAAAGTTCTTTATTTTCTGTAATGCAATTAAAAAAACAAAAATGTCATACATTCTGGATTCATTACAAATCAACTGAAATATTGCAAGCCTTTTATTATTTTAATATTGCTGATTATGGCTTACAGCTTAAGAAAACTCAAAAGTCCTATCTCAAAAAATTAGAATATTTCCTCAGACCAAGTAAAAAAAAAGATTTATAACAGCAAAACAAAATCAAACATTTGAAAATGTCCATTAATGCACTCAGTACTTGGTTGGGAATCCTTTTGCACGGATTACTGCATCAATGCGGCGTGGCATGGAGGCAATCAGCCTGTGGCATTGCTGAGGTGTTATGGATGCCCAGGATGATTCAATAGCGGCCTTTAGCTCATTTGCATTGTTGGGTCTGGTGTCTTTCAGCTTCTTCTTCACAATACCCCACAAATTCTCTATGGGGTTCAGGTCAGGGGAATTGGCAGGCCAATCGAGGACAGTAATGCCATGGTCAGTACACCAGTTACTGGTGGTTTTGGCACTGTGGCCAGGTGCCAGATCATGCTGGAAAATGAAATCATCATCTCCATAGAGCTTTTCAGCAGACGGAAGCATGTAGTGCTCTAAAATCTCTTGGTACACAGCTGGACTTGATGAAACACAGTGGACCAACACCAGCAGCTGACATGGCTCCCCAAACCATCACTGACTGTGGGAACTTCACACTGGATTTCAAGCAACTTGGATTTTGCTCCTCTCCAGCCTTTCTCCAGACTCTGGCGCCTTGACTTCCAAATGAAATTCAAAACTTGCTTTCGTCTGAAAAGAGGACTTTGGACCACTCTGCAACTGTCCAGTGCTTCTTTTCCATAGCCCAAGTCAGACGCTTCTTCCGTTGTCTTGAGTTCAGAAGTGGCTTGACCATGGGAATACGGCTATTGTAGCCCATTTCCCGGACACGTCTGTGAACAGTGGCTTTTGATACCTGGACTCCAGCTTCAGTCCACTGTCTTCGAAGCTCCCCCAAATTCTCGAAGCGGCTCTTCTTCACAATGCTGTTAAGGCTGCGGTCATCTCTCTTGGTTGTGCAGCGTTTCCTGCCACATTTCCCCCTTCCAACAGACTTTTTGTGAATGTGCTTTGAAACTGCACTCTGTGAACAGCCTGCTCTTTGAGAAATGTCTTTTTGTGTCTTACCCTCCTGATGGAGGGTGTCAATGATGGTCCTCTGGACAGCAGTCAGATCAGCAGTCTTCCCCATACTTGTGATTTAGTTTACTGAACCAAGCTGAGTGTTTTTCAAGGCTCAGGAAACCCTTGCAGGTGTTTCGAGTTAATTAGACGATTCAAGTGATTAGTTGAATAGCCTACTAGTATACTTTTTCATGATATTCTAATATTTTGAGATAGGACTTTTGAGTTTTCTTAAGCTGTAAGCCATAATCAGCAATATTAAAATAATAAAAGGCTTGCAATATTTCAGTTGATTTGTAATGAATCCAGAATGTATGACATTTTTGTTTTTTTAATTGCATTACAGAAAATAAAGAACTTTATCACAATATTCTAATTTTCTGAGACAGTCCTGTATAGTATTAAACAGCAGTTAGGTCATGCTCATAATGTAAGGTTGATGGCACTTCCTTTCTGTACTTATATATTGATGCAGCTGTTTTTCATTCCAGAGCCGACCTCAGCCCAGATTCAAGAGGCCATCGGGGAGGCTGTGAACAACATCGTCAAACACTTCCACAAGCCAGAGAAAGAGGTACTTCTACTGCCACAGCAAAGGAAACAGATGTGCTACAAATATCTCAGGCCACTTTATACAGCACACAATTGGCCTCTGTCAGAGGAGTGATGAAGAGAAATTAAAGTTGAGAGTGATTCATACAGCCTCAGCGAGGCCATAAACCAGGCAACACTGAAAATCCGTCACAATGAAGCCAGCACTTGAAATCCTACAAAACTGTGTGAAGATTTGACATCAACAGTGTTGTACAGATCATGATCAGGGCCCTTGAACATTGTTTGCTAAAAGTAGCTGAGTTGGGAGAATCTCACAAAAATTCACAAGGCATGTTAGTACTAAAACCAGCACCCAAAAGGAAATGTAATTAGACTCCTCAGTCACTAAAAAATCACTCACGTATTGCATTGCAGGTAATGAATCATGTCAGTGTTTTAGAAAAATAAACCCACATAAAAAGATTAAAGATTCAATAAAATCAGCACTACAGAATTGCATCATAAAAGGAAGACTTGACCACTGGAAAAACATTATATTGCGGTATCAACATGTAGTCAGTGTTTGATAGCAAATACAATATACCCGATGGGTCATTATTTCACTAGAAGCAGCTATAAATGATATTTGTATTATAGCAATGTATCAAAAGGGTGAAAACAGAGCCAACAGCCATTTTCATTGGTTTTCAGATTGTTGTTTAGCTGTCCAGCCACAGCTTCACTGTTTTTCGTTCGCTCTTGCCACTCTCAAAGTAGATAAAACAGCAGATAGTTATTTTCAGAGAAAAGGCTCTGATAAACCTACTGTGCAGTACTTGCGCAGCAGCAACCGGCAAACATTTTTCGTCGAATCTGCCAAAGAGAATTTTTTGACTTCAACAAATGTATGTACTTTTCCATTCACTACTGTCATGCAGATATTAGTCGTTTCAGTCAGATAAGCAGTAGGTGGTACTAATTCTTTAACCCTCTGATGCGCCTTTAAAAAACTTATATTAACACGCCTTCACACATAAATGTGCGCATGAAAATTCAAGCCATAAAAACATTATGAATTCATATTATTTCCAAAATCTTTTTTTTTTAATTTTGTAAAGCAACTTCTGCACTAACCATACATATTAAACATTATTGATTTTTTTTTTTTTCTTTAACCCTTTAATTGCCAAGTGTTTGCCATGATGCGCCTCCATTTTTTTGGTCTAAAAAACAGATTTTTTTTATTTATTTTCAATAAACTTGATGGAAACTTGATTTTTTAAAAAATTTTTATGGCAGCCTAGTATATGTGAAAGATTAGCAGCGGCATTTATTTTTTTGCACTTTTTTTGCAGTGTCAAATTGCAAAAAAGTATAGCACTAACACGCCTTCGCACATAAATGTGTGCATTGAAACCTATTCAAACCACTATTTTTGATCTTGCTCTAAAAAACAGCATATACCATGCAACTTCTTATTTCTTGGTTTCATTTGAGGCCCGAGGCTATATTTTTTGTTTATTTTGTGTACGATAGGTTAAAAAAAAAATATTAGAAAAAGAAGTTAAGTTAGAACACACAAAAATACACAACCTGATGTAATTTTAAGCTATTTGCGCAAGAAATGAATGAGATATGTAAAAAATAAAATTCCAAAAACACATAAATGTGCAAAGGTGTGAAGAAGGGTTAATGTCCTAATAAGAAGATTGCACAATGAGATTACATAATTAAAAGAAATCAGTCAAACCTAAATGTGTTGGAAAAATGTAGGAAATAAGATGGAAATATTACATTTCTTTGTTTCATGTATCACTTATGAGGAATGTTAGAAAGTCTCATTGCCTCACACACATCTGTTATTTTCATTTTTTCCAACATTTGTCTCTCAAGTAGAAGCCTTAGTAGGTATTTAACTCACATGCTTCATGTACATCATCATTTATTCACTTAGTCCGTTTCCTGATTGTGCATCAAAAACAGAGGATGGAAAACTCCCTGCTATCAGAGACTAGCTAGAACTAAGTAGTTTTTCCTCATCATGTTGACCTCTGTTCTCTGTGTGAATCATCTGTTGATGTTTAGTCTCCTGGTTGTCTTCATGCAGAGAGGCAGCCTGACCGTGCTACTGTGTGGAGAGAGCAGTTTGGTGGCAGCTCTGGAACAGTTCTTCCATCATGGTTTCAAGTCTTCCCGTCTCTTTCAGAAAACTGTGTTTGTGTGGGACTTTGTGGGTGAGTGTGAAGCGACATCTCATTGAAGAGATGAACTATTTTATTTGGCCCATTTTAGGTTTTTTTTAGCTCCATCATTACACAATTGCACCCTTGTTTTCTCATTTATTTTTGTTATCTGGTATTATTTGATCATTTGTATGTATGATATTCATATTTGTCTTTCAGGAAAGACTCATGTAAAAGGGAAAGGTTATCCACCAGTGAAAATATGAATGTGTTTTAATACAAAATAAAGACATTGTAGAATGTTGTGTAAGGTAACTATAATGCTCCTTGCTCAGTGTTCTTAAACTACAGTCTATATGGATTCAAACTCTCTGAGTGTGTATTGTCACCCCCTCCCTCTGCAGAGAAGGCTGTTGTCTACATGGAGTCAGCTGACCAGATGGGAGACCTCCAGGAGACCGCTGAGCCCCTGGGGATGACCTGTCAATCACTCTGTCACTATGTCAACGCCATCAACTCCACCCCCAGGAATATTGGCAAGGATGGGAAGTTCCAGCTGCTGGTCTGCCTTGGAGCCAGGTCAGTTTCATGAGATCACTTCTGTAATTTTCTTTACTTGGAGATAACTGCTTTTTAATTCTGTTTTGTCTCTATGTCGTATTCACAGCAAACATGGGTTGGAAATGTATGAAATATACTGCCAATATGTCACTCTTCTAGTTGTTGATATCAGAGCTTTCAGGTCATAAAGTGGTAGTGTTCTCTAACTGACCATCTTACTGTTTGTTCTGCAGAGACCGTCTGCTGCTCCAGTGGCTCCCCCTGCTGGTGGAGTGCCCAGTGATCCAGCAGATGTACGAGGGCATAGCCCTGCTCAGAGACCGAACCACTGTCAATGCCCTCATCAGAGTCCTGGAAACACTTCACGACTTCCCCATCACACTGGAAGCCTCACTGATTAAGTGCATAGACCTTTAGTCCCAAGAGGGACCATCAGGGTCAGCCCTATACTTTCCTCCAAAACCTCCCCTCAATACCACTGACTTCCACTTTTAGCCAATTAGCTCTGGGACTGGACACAAGAAAGGAGAAAGTGAGGGGCAAGAAAACAAAATTGAAGATTGAAGAAGATTGCAAAACCACTGGTGTGTTGTTTTTTTTACTTTTAGTAGGTTACATTGGCAATTACAGCACCACTGTCCCCACACCTTAGCATTAGCATTAGCGAGCATGCTGATGGGATGTGGAAAGAACAGATGACCTGGAAGACCAGGAAGACCTAAGCAATCGCTGACATACTGTAAGAAGGATTATGACAAAAGTTGGTGATGGAGTTTTGTTCTGTAACCTACTGACTTGGAGACAGTGCAGTGGTGTGGGGTCACCAGCCCTCCATGCCTCTCTTTCTTTAATACGTTGGACTTTAGTTGGCTATTTTCTACACTCTTGGCCTGCAGATGAACACAAATGCTGTTCTCAGTGGTTCAGAGCCAGGAGCTTAACCTGTGGCTGCATGGACATTAATTCCTACCAAACTATAGGCATTGACCTGGCTGTGTATGTTTTGTGCGGTTGAGTGTGTATCATATTTTAAGGGTGTGTCTGCTGCTGTGTGGCCCTTCATTTATTTTCCATTTTATCTTCCAACTCAAAGTGTGTGTGTGTGTGTGTGTGTGTGTGTGTGTGTGTGTGTGTGTGTGTGTGTGTGCGTGTGCGTGTGCGTGTGTGTGTGAATATTGTCACCTCAATAGTAGCTACAATGTTCAACAAAATAAATCCAGAGCTTTGAACCACATTGTGTTTGTTTAGTTGTCATGGAGTCATCACATGACTTAAGTGCAGGACTTTGCGGCTGAAAGCTCTGGGAAAGGTTAGGAAGTGAATCTTGAGTTAAGAATATGTTGTCAATTTTAATTTTTTTTAAGTTCAAGACTGACTTTTTACACAACTAAGAAAAGTTCCTTTCTCTAAATTACTTAGTGTAGTTATATCAGTGGAATAGAAATGCCAACAGAAGAGAGTTTGGAGAGGCTCAGCCATTTGTAGGTCTACTTATTGAACATATTGAGTGGTAAATATGGTAAACAAACAGCTATAACCTGATCATAAATACAGCTTCTCAACTAGGAGCTCATAAATCTTGATAAATATTTTTTAACCTCCTACTAGATAAATAAATGGAAAATGTCCCTTTAAATTATAGGTCATAGTTCACTGGTTGGGCTTGTTTTCATAAAGGTGCAATATGTAAGAACTGGCGAACTGTTGAATTACTACTCCAAACAAACAGGGGGTAGCATATCAACAGAGTAACTGCTAACCGTAGCAGCCTTCAGCTAGTTAGCTTAGTTGGCAGTGCAGCTAGCAGTCCGACTGGCAGCTTGGAGTTGTTAGTGTTGTTTACACAACTTGCACTGGAGCTTTGGATTGCCACCAGGAGGAGGACCTATCAGGCAATGCTGGGAGGGAATGGTGCCATGACATTACATCAAAACTGTTATTTCTTCAACTTTAGTTGATAATTTAAGTTGTTTGTTTTTAATGTTTTAGACTCAACTTCATACATATTGCACCTTTAAATCCTGCTTCACAATGTGACATCTGCATAAAAAAATGTTTGTAGTTGTATGCAACATTGTACATAACATTCAGAGATTAATTTTCAAAATTTTCTTGAAGAAATTGTTCAACATTATTGGAAATACACTTTCTATCAGAAAGTGAAATGAGATGTTTGATGTCTATCTCATGTCTGTGTGTTAAATACAAGGCTGAGGTCAGAACATTTTTTGCCTAGTTTAGCTTAAAGTCTTGAGATGCATGGAGGAAATGCTAGCCTGGCTCTGTCAAAAGTAAAAAAAAATAAATAAATAAAAAAATACACATCTGAACAACTGTGTATCTATTCTCCCAGGAATTCTGTGCTGCGCCTTAACTAATTGTATGGGTTCCCAAATACAGTCAGTCAGCACAGGGGATTCCAGGAACTCACTCAAGTCACTGTGCCAGGTTGTTTGCCAATTGTTCCTCTTTTTTGTATGAACAAACTGATACTTTACACTGCTACTTAGCAGTGATGCTTACAATTTAAATGATAAGGCTGGTGTTATCCTGTAATTTTTATTGTCAAAATATCCCATACAAAATGTTCAATACTTTCTGACTTCTCTACCCTGTTAGTTCCTGGCAAGCTCAGTATACTAACCAAAACCGTCAGTATTTGACCAGTTGAGAATTAGACTGAAGAATCAACTTTCTTCAAGACATGAATTTTTACAAATACCTCACAAATATATAGTTTATTTTATTTAAGCTGGTCAATGTAGCTTCTAACAAATGTCAAACAGGAAGACATAGTGGATATGTTTGGTTGGTTGCTTAGTTTTTGTTTTTTGGCTACATATGCATTAATTGTTGGTTTGAATCTTTTAATGGGATTTGTTGACTATGACAAAACTGCATTTTCTTATAGTAAACAAAACCTAATTTAATGCTAATTAAGTTTTAGCTAATTTGAGATCAGTGCGTAATGTTACAGGCTAGCTTTTCAGACTCTTAATTCTGAATAACTTTGAACAGCAGCCAACAGATGGGTGGAAACTAATAATTATTTTTCTTCAGACAGATTTTTATTCCCCATTCAATTTTTGCTACATGAGATATTTTGCTACTCTTCCCACTCAGTGCTGTGTAAATGAACCCTTTCTGAGAAATGGTGTAAACATTCTCATTAGTGCATGTTGCTATTTAGACTGAGCTGTATTTATTGTGACCCTCTACAATGAATTCTTGAGTTTTGAGGGGACAAAACATGGACATTTTTGCAATCCCAGTTCCCTGTAGTATTTCTGCTGTTTCCAGTATTATGTCTGTGAGGGGCACAACCTGTCATGTTTGAATGTCTTTTTAATTAATTTATTAATTAAGTATTAATCCATGGTATGCTGACAGCAGCACTGGTATTTTAAGGTTGATGAAGCTTGTTGAATAACTGAAAACAATCATGTCTTTAAGAAAGTAACCAATATTACAACTTCATGTATTAACCCTTTGTGCTCCTGCTACTGTATCCCTAATGCCTCACCTACCGGACTATTCATGGCTGCAGAGCACAACAGAAGATTCCTCTGTTCTCGTTTGTGTACAAACTCTCTGCTGACACCTACATGGCAAAGGAGAAGGATATGCTTTGTGGATATTTGAGATTCCTCCTTAGACTACTACACACTTTGCTTGCGGGGTGGATTTGTTACATGAACATGTTGTGTGAAAAGTGGTATTAACCCTGAGTGGATCTTCTCAAACAAGAGACAACAAATGCAACAGACATCCATGACAGCAGTAGCTGTGGGTTCTGCCAATGGCAAGAGCACCACTGGGCCTAAAGAATTCCATGTCTGTGTCACACTGATTGCTCTGTTCTGATATTTATTATGCCTATTTCAATAAAAACACCCACTGTGTTGTGAAAATGCCACATGTCCTTTTTATATTCAAAATAAATGTTTTTGAAAATAGTTGTCATACATAAAGAAAAGTTAAAAGCTCTTATAAAAAGTCTGAGACTTCTAGTCAAGGTACTTCTATTTTGCATCTGTTTAAAATGTAATACCATTTTCTCATTACAAATAAAAGGGAGTTTACCAGATTGAGTAGAATGTTGAATCTTTGAAAAATTACCATGAATTTCAGAATATCTTAGTGTTTGGTATGTCCCCCTTTTCATTTAATGACAGCATTCATTCAAGCTGGCATAGACTCCAAACGTTTGTGTAAAAGTCAGACTTTTGGACCGTACTGTATACTCAATTGAAAACGGTACAAAGACGATATACTTATATTACAACATACAAATGTTTTACCTCATCAACTTCAATGATTATTGTAAATCTCTCCTTACTCTGAATTTGATGGCAGCAACACAAGCTGTGAAGAGGTCAACAAAAGACTGTGAAAGGTGTGGAATCCTCCAGAGACACCTGTTTAGAACATTCCACTGGTAAATAGATACATTGGTAACAGCTGATCATATTGTTGCAGCAATTTCTGTCCCCAATAACGATGTGAAAAAAAGATTTTATTCTCACAAACATGCATATGGGTTGACCCTCACAGAACAAATGAGCAACAGGTCAAAATGTCCAGCACATTATACTAATATATACACACTATATACTCTTCTTGTTTTCATTGTACAAACAGTCCAAGCATAATGTACAAACATTATCCAAATCAGAGAGAAAGGGAAGGATGAATGATGAGAAATTACTGACCTAACTATCTATTTCTCACACAGAACAGCCTGTTCTGAGGCAAGAGGGAAAGATGCATGGCATTAAAGTTGCTACAAGACACAGAAACTTTGTCCTTGGATGGGAATGCAACATGGTTCATTTGAAAACATACATGCCATGTATTACAGTAGTTCTTCAGTATAGACCAATAGAGTTTGATTTATTTACATATAACTAATTCATTCATTCATTTTCCATTACCGCTTCACTGTTGCTGAGCAATATTACATCAATGTACACATGCATTTCTAACACTGTATGTCCCTTACATAACATACATGTTATAGCATCAGTACTACTGACACCCTTATTCTTGTGAAGGCAGTCACATAAGATGGATCAAACTTACACAGCATAAATTTGTCAGGTGGTGCAGAGTTTATGACAGCATATTGTATTAACAGATACAGACAATGGGGATATAAAACAGTTCTCCATTATTTAACAGCAAACGATTAAAGGAGAACAGGGTTTTACTCAAGTGGATTGTTCCACAGGAAACAGTTATATGATGAGGCAAATATAACTTGAGACTTTGCCCTATTTTAGGCAACACAGTATTTTTTAATTAATCTTCATATTATTAATACATCAATGTTAATGATGCAATATAGAAACAATGTATCCTGGTGCAGATTCTGACCCAGAGGAAACTGTAAATTTATAGTTACACACACGACGGACGCAGCCCTACAATTACCCACTGCGCAAAGAGACGCCTAAACGACGTCTTAGTCATTTTTGCACGTCTAATTCGGGTCACCTGAAGGTGCAGACTGTTACTCCAGACGACGTCTTTTTTTGAAAGTACATTCATGACGAAACAAGTTTCTACCTTCTGGACACAAGACTGTTTTTTTCCCCATCTTTATTGCGAACATGTTATGTTGATTTTAGCTGAGAAATACTAGTTACTAGGCTAAAATTTCAACAAAACAGCAGCCAACATAATAACCCTCATTTAAGTTTGAAAAAACAAAACAAAAAACAAAGAGGTAAAATGCACTGTCGCAACATTGTATGTGTATAACTTTACCAACCGCTCTATGTATTGATTTTTTGCCGGTTTCGTTGAAAACAAATATCGTGCTCAAAAGCTACACTTCTTCTGTTGTTTTGGTTTCAGAGCGGTTGGCACGCAGCGCATTAGGTGCACTGGCGCCACCTTCTGCTTCAGAGTGGGGATGAGATATTATTTATCAATTTATCTGTCAAATAAAAACACTACTGCTCAACCCACTTGGCAGGTTCATTAAAATAATGCTGAGGTCCTCCAGTCTTGCTACTGTCTTCCTTCATATATTGTAGACTTCAGTGAACTTTCCCCCAGAAAACAGTCTCCCTCCCTGCGAGTGACAGTCAGACAGCATCCAGTTTACTGATGGTGATTATTTATGTAATTTAGAGAGAAAAACGTAACTTTGATACTTTCCAGGATGTTTGATGGGTCAGGATCTCAATCACTACACATTATAACAGCATCCATATAATTATAAACTGTCCGTGGGTTTAGATTGACAGGGGGGACACCTGGGAAACACCTTGAAAACACACCGACGTCATCATCATGACGTGTAGCCTACCATCATTTCAAATCTCACCAGTAGTCACCATTTAAAGGGTTAGCCTATTTATCAAAATTTTCTTTCGGGAGGCATGTCACCAGACCCCCCAAGCGTTGCTAGGTTACCGACTCAGAGCATCGCTGCTACAAAAAAATCTAGGGGAAACACTGTAGCCACAATATGCTAGCCTCAGCTAATCCCTCCATGAGTGCATCACCTGTTGCTGCAGAGAGTGCACAAGACGCCGGCAATCCTGCTAATATTACCTGGAGCTCAGATCCTGCGTGCTGGGAGGAAAATGTGAATGAGAAAATAAATGTGTGCTAACTGGAGTGTGTGTGGATCATGTTTGCCAAATATTCTTGGGGGCAGAGCTGGTCTCGGCTTGGCACCAATGTCTCTCTTTCGTTGGAAACTGTTTGCACAGTTTCTGAAGCAGCCAGTTACTGCAACGTCTTCATTCATGCTGATGCTCTTAATAAAGATTTCTTCTTTGTTGCTTCAAGTGGTGATTCTTAAGCTCTGATTCGTAACTAAGTCAACTTTCTTGACTAAGACAACTGGAGGATGAAACGCTTGCCTCGTGGATCTTCCCTGTATCATTACTCAATAGAGGATGAATTATATTAAATTCACTTCCTCTGAATCAGGCAGTGATACTTAACATATATTAAACAAATTAAAAAACAAACAGAACGTTGTTCTGCTAGAGTTTTAAAAAGTAAAAATACTTAAAAGAATTGCGAAACATCAACACGTGGTTGGTTTCTGCAGGGGTGACAGGGTTCATGCCTCTTAGACCATATTATAAGTCTAAACTCACAAGACTTATTTGAACTAACTATAATGTTTCAAGATCGTGTTTCACCTTTCCCAGGATTTCACCATGGCTTAATACGTGGATTATGTCTACGTGAAGTAACATGGCAGGGTTGAAACCACTTAAAGTCCAGAAAGAGTTACAGTGATTAAAAATAAAACACACTTGAATACGCAGGACTAAAACATATCTTTCTAGTTCTACATTAATTAACACAAACATGTTTGAAACATGTACTGGTAAATAATAAGTATTAAACAAAAAGTTCTTCTTAAAGTCTGTTCCAATCCAGGTTTCACCCTCCACCAGACACAGAACAGCATGTCGTAAACAATGGCTTGACAAGGGAGGATGAAGAAACAGATCCTCTGTCCTTTTGAAGCTCAGAGAGTGGATTCCTGAGTGCTGAGGATAGAGTGACCTGCGAGGAAGGAGTGCATCTTCTTAAAGGGGGAGGGGGCGTTATATAATTGTAAACGACTAAGAGAGGGTTCCCCCTGTGAAGCTCATGTGAAGGTTATACTGCGAGGGAAACATCACTTCTCCTTGCCAGGAGAAGAGGTGAGGAGACTGCAAGGCGCCTCCAAAGAAAACAGTCAGCTTGGGGACAAGAGGAGTGATTAATTTTAGCAGCAGGCTTTCAGACAGAGGACATGTGTCGTACACAGGTGATAGTTGATGAGGTGAGGGACAGGGGTGATGAAATAGTGATATATTTTGAGAGAATGAAAGAGTTAATAAGTAGGTGCTGGAAGGAGAGGTTTGTGGAGAGAATGGAGTGGAAGGAACTGTGGTTGTTTGGAGTGGCTGGAAGGATGAAAAGATGTAATGTGAGTTTGGTTTTTAATTTGGCCTGAGCGTTTTGGCTCCAGGTCTTTATGGAGAAAATAATCAGAAACATATTTATTAGTGCCCGAGCAGGGTAACCTGCAAGGTCCCTATTGTTTTTCGAAGTACGACTTTTTTGTCCCAAATTATCGCATTTTCACTGCCTGAACATACCCCAAAACTCACCAAAGTTGGAATATACGTAACACCTGGCGAAAAATTTCATAATCTATTGTCATCCTGAATTTCCACCACTTTCCACCAATTTCCATGCTTATAACTCCCATATAGTTTATCACACATTCAAAAACCTTATATCCATGCCTTCCCTGAATTGTGCTGAATCTGGTGATATAGGCCACGCCCATTTCCGCCTACCGTTTTTTTCTGCTAATTCATGAAAGGTCGCAAACCTACTTTTCCGAACTCCTCCCAGAAAATTTCACTGATTTGCACCAAACTTTGTGCACAGCATCTGTGGACACTCCTGACAAAAAGTTATCAAAGTAGTTTTGATATTCCAAACAATACTCAAGTTATTAAATAACAACTTCCAGTACATTTTGCCCAAACCACAGTGTTGCATATCTCCACACTGGTATGTCCGAATGATATGACTGCTTCCCCATGAGCCCCTAACGCTCTGCAAATTTTTTGCTGATGACCACTAGCTGGCGCTGTTTCAATTGAAGTATTTTTTATCTCCACATTGCTTGGTTGGATTAAGACTAAACTTGTTACAATTGTTCCCAATGCCCTCCTGAGGATAGCTGACGGAAGGCATTACCAGGGGACTCTATAGCGCCCCCTGGAATATTCAAAATCCAAGCTCCATGCACATACATGAACAAAATTTAGTATGCATATCTATCATTACCAGACACACAAAATGATTTTCGAATGACGACTTTTTTGTCCCAAATCATTGCATTTTTCACTGCCTAAACATACCCCCAAAACTCACCAAAGTTGCAATATAATTCACACCTGCCATAAAATGTCACAATCTATTGTCGTCCTGAATTTCCACCACTATGTGGCGCTATAATCAAGGAAAGTGCGTTTTTGGCTTATAACTCCCATATAGTTTATCACACATTCAAAAACCATGTCTGCTGCCTAGATGTTGCTGCTCCAGCAGATTACTCCATAGAAAGTCATAGAAAGAAGTCAGGAGTGCCCCCTGCACTCCAAAGGACCTGAGCTTCCTCAGTAGATGCAGTCTGCTTTGACCTTTTTTGTATGTCACTGCAGTGTGATCAGTCCAGTCCAGTTTATTGTTCATATGAACTCCCAGGCATTTGTAAGATGTAACCATCTCAATGTCTGTTCCCTGGATGTTCACCTGTGTGCAGGGTTGTCTGTCCACAAAGTCCTTAATAAGTTCTCTGTAGGCTCCGTCGTCCCCATCCCTGGTGAGAACTTTTGTAGATGGCAGTGAGATGATTGCTGGTAGAAGTCTGCGGTGTACAGGGTAGACAGAAAAGTGGCCAGTACTTTTCCCTGTGGGGCTCCTGTACTGCAGATTATTGTGTCCGACACATAGTCCCAAGTCCTCACACACTGTGGCCGGTTGGTGAGGTAGTCAAGGATCCAGGATGTGTGGTGTTGGTTCACCCCTGCAAGCCTCAGCTTGTCCCCCAGAAGTGCAGGCTGAATGGTGTTAAAAGCACTGGAGAAATCAAAGAACATGATCCTCACAGTGCTTCCAGGCTTCTCCAGGTGAGACAGTGATCTGTCCAGGAGGAAGATGATGGTGTCGTCCACTCCATTGCCAGGTTAATATGCAAACTGGAGTGGGTCCATGAAAGGACCCACCAGAGGGCTGTGATGGATGAGGACCAGCCACTCCATAGTAGTCAGCTACTGTAAACAATAGGGCTGGGTACAGGCTCCCAAGACATGGCGGAAAACGGTGAAAAAGAAAGTCTGGTCTCCATACTGCCCAGAGAGAAAGCTTCAAAGAGAAGTAATAAAGAACAGTTAAAAATTACAAAAATGAATATAAAAAAAGCTCAAAAGTGAGTGAGAGCTGCTGTAACAGGCTGACACTCACGAGGTGTCATTGATCTTGCACCATTCCTTAATTAGGGCCGGAGCAGGTCACGACCTGCGAGGTCCCTATTGTTTTTCGAGTGATTATTTTTCTTTTTATTTGTTTTTTTCTTTGTCCCAAATGATCGCATTTTTCACTGCCTGAACATACTCCAAAACTCACCAAACTTGGGATATAAGTCACACCTGGCGAAAAATTTGATAATCTATTGTTGTCCTGAATTTCCACCACTAGGTGGCGCTATAATCAAGGAAAATGTGTTTTGGCTTGTAACTCCCATATACTTTGTCGCACTTTCAAAAACCTTATATCCACGCATTCACTGAATTCTGCTCAATCTGGTGGTATAGGCCACGCCCATTTCCGCCTACGGGGTAAGGCAATTTCACCGATGTGCACAAAACTTTGCACACAGCATCTGTGGAGCCTCCTGACAAAAAGTTATTAAAAGAATTTTGATAGTCCAAAGCATACTCAAGTTATTGAATAACAACTTCCTGCAGATTTCGTTCCAAACAGGAAGTGTTGCATATCTCCACATTGGTGTGTCCGAATGACATGAAACTCAAGGTACTACTTCAACATTAGCCCTAAAGGCTCTTTGCAAAATTTTGGGTGATGACCTCTAGGTGGTGCTCTTTAAATTGAAGTATTTTATATCTCCACATCGGTTGGTCGGATTAACGCAAAAGTTAGTAGAATTATTGCCAAGGTTTTACCAATCTGCCACTGGGTGGCGCTCCGGTGGCAATCTAATTTAATATTTGGCACTGTGCCCACACCATAACACTTATGGCAATGAAATTCATAGGGGTGGTATAGACTGGCCCCTGTAACTCATACACCAAAAATGACTAGCAGGTGGCGCTGTTATAAACACAAAGAGTTTTTGCCAAATAACTCCCACATAATATGTCGCACATTGTTAAACCTTATATCTATGTGTTCCCTCAATTGAGCTGAATTGTGTGATATAGGCCACACCCACTTTTGCGGTAAATTTCGATTCACAAAATCGCGAAAACTGAAAAACGTTCTTTTTAGAACTCCTCCTAGGCCATTTGACTGATTTGCACCAACCTTTGCACGCAGCATCTATGGATGCTCCTGACAAAAAGTTATCAAAAGAATTGTGATTGTCCAAAAAATGCCCAAAATATAAAACAACAATTTCCTGCACAATGTGATGAAAACAGACAGTCTCGCATATCTTGACCAAATACAGTCCGATTACCACAAAATTTTTATGAATTGTGTTCCATGGCCACATGAGGGTTTGTGCAAAATTTGGTGCAAATCTGCCAATAGGTGGCACTTTTATTGATAAATGACGAAAAATGCTGCCTTGCAAATGGATACAAACCTCTGTTTAAAAGTCTGTAGTGTCACACAGTGTAGTCATCTCGTTATTAGTGTGAATGCTAAAGAGCATTTACACTATTGTCCTTCTGGAATGTATTATTCCTCTTTCAGCATTGTAGTTTTCAGCTTTTTAACTTTTCAGCTTTTTCAGATATTCAGCTTTTAAAAAAAAAAATTGATATGGAAGTAAATGGGACAATCTCCAAATCCTCTTCAAAACCCATCGATTTTCAACCTCTTCTTGTCCCTCATACAGTGAGCTAGAGACACCATTCCAACTTTTAAAGAGTCAGAAGACCTTGAACTATTAGGCATGTATTCAGTTTTTAAAAAAATCTTTTACAGTTTTGAAATCATCACAGTTTTAGTTTTAAGGATTTTTAGCTGGTCTTCTGATTTTATAATGGGTGTGTATTGCGTGAGCTAGAGTGCGTGACATCATCGCTATAAGAGCAGCTGGAAAAACTGGAGAAAAAATTATCTTCAGCTTGATTTGGATCCCACATCTTTTACTTCATATAGACAATATAAACATAGAAATGTAGGACAACTTATTGGCTTTCAGCTGATTGTCTTATTTCAGATGTAGGACTCAAACTGTGGCTGTGGAAGCCTAGAGCGACAAGCACTCTCCCATAACTTCCCCATAAGTTGCCATGTTAATTTTGAGCCTAAATTTCTGGAGGTGAGCAGACGGTACCTGTTTTGTCTCTCACTCTGGTGCCCTAATTTTTCACTCTACAGAAATAAAAAAGACATCAGAGTTCAGCAATGTCTGCTGTTACTTACTGTATGAAGGAGTTTGGGAGGCGTTTTCACGTTCATTCTCATGGGGACATTTTCAACTTCGGTTCTGCTACTGCCAGAGAAACTATTCACCTTTTTAAGCTCTTTCAGCCCTCTTACCTGTCAGCTTTTCTGCCTTTTCAGCTTTTCTAAAACGTTCAGCTTTATGTTAAACTATAGAAACTGTTCAGCTATCAAAGTGGCCACCTTTTTAAGCTCCTTCAGCAAACAACTTTTCAGCTTTTCACCCTTTTCAGCTTTTTCAAGCATTCAGCTTTCAAAATGGCTTCCGGATTCTTCCTTCCAGGAAATGCAATTTTTCTACTTTGATTTACACGTACATTGTTGTAGAAGATGTATACAAAGATGTATATGTTGAAGCCAAAATGCTAAGAAGAATCGACGAGGTTACAAAAGTGGGTTCCGTTTATTCCTGGGCTGACAAACGCTTATATACCTCAGGATATGTTCATTTGCTTACACTGTTGCGTGGTGATGACCTGGGCAGTTACCAAAATATCACGGTGACCTTGTTATTGTTTTTCTCAATGTTCTTTGTCTTTCCTGGATAATTGTGCAACTTCCAGCAACTCTCTCTAGGTTTGTGTACGTATGTGCGTGTTCTTGCTCATGCATGTGTGTGTGTTTGTCCTGGTTGACTGGACCATATGTGTTGGTTCGGAGTGTGGACTTCCTGTTTTGCACAGTTTGGAAAGTCCTGGCACTTCTATGCGGTTATGTGTGTGTGTGTGTGTGTGTGTGTGTGTGTGTGTGTGCTTATTAAGTGTGATGTTATCAGTACTTCCCAATGTTCTGTTTCTCTCAGACCCCAAAACATTCATATTCAAAGGTCAATACTAGTCAACTAGTAAGGCCAGGTTTATCAATATTAGTCATGCCAGGAACTTTTTCTAACTTTTGGGTATCTTCTTTCATCTCGCCTGTAGTAGCCCACGCTTGCAACAGCCCATGCATTCAGCACGTCGCACACAGCAGGGCAGCAGACCACAATTGCTGCACACCACGATGGCACTACTTGCCGACAGGCGTGACTGCGAGGGCCGTTCATCGCTGCTTGCAGCTTTAATTGTGTTTTGTAACTGTGTTTTGTGAAATGTTGTGTCATTTCATTGTATTTTGTGTTTTGTTATCGTTTTTTACCGATGCAAAGCTTTTACAAGGCGATACATCATGGTTTCAGCCCAGTTTCTAATTCGATGCACACCACTCCAACCGATGCAATTGACCATAGACCCTCGCATCGATACACTGAGTGCATCGGATAAAATGCCCATCCTTACCCTCAAGGTGTTCTAGCTAATTTTTTAAGATTTCTTAAAAGAGCAGGTGCAATAAAAGGAAGAGACCATGCCAGAACTGTATACGTTTTAAAAGTCTGACGTTTAAAGCATGATAATTGAAGTATTGTGTAAGATTATGATAGAAATGTGTTCAAAAGCTGGCTTTCCTTAACAAGAGTGAACAGATAAGGCACTATCATCAACATAATAGTGTTCAAAACAAAGCCTAGGTTTGGGCTTGGGTGTCTATTTTAAATAGGGAGGGAGGGGGACCTGCATCTTAAAATGGACTATTTGCAAATCATTTAGGATGAGGGTGATGTTCTCTGATAAGAAACAAAACAAATTAACCTATTCAAAAGTCATGATGTTGTTGTTTTTGCTCCTTAAGACCTGCTCCTAGTTCTGACTCATGACCTCAGTATTTTTTGGGCCCTGCGTATGGCCCTGATTGTGTTTCGTTACTGTGTTCTTAAAAATGTTTTTGTGTTTTGTGAAATTTTATCGTGTTTTGCTACCGTACTCTGTAAATGTTATTGGCCCTCATTTATCAGATGAACGTACAACAGAAAACTATGGTCATTTCCACGCAAAGTTCGGCATTTATCAATTTGGACGTGAGCGGAGGCTACGATCAAATCTCACGTCAGGTCTCAACTCGTGTACGCAAATTTCAGTCAAAAAGTCAGTCTTGATTTGCGGTGCAGCATAGTAAATCTGGCGGAGTCCGAGAATTGTTAATAGACCATATATCCCTGACATTAAAGGTGGCCTACTAGTTTCAAATAGTTTGCAATTAACAGGGTTAACAGTTTATTGCTGTAACATTAATTTCTCTTTCATTTTGAGAAAGATTTTGAGGCAGGTGACATAATTACAAGCAATGCATGCAATGATTCATGTGCTCGGTGACAAAGGTTATCCCCTCAAGGAATACCTGGTAACTCCACTGGCAAACCCTGCAACAGAGCAGGAACGCAGATTCAACCATGCGCATTTACGCACATGGGCCATGTTGGAGCACTGCATCAGGTTGCTTAAGGGCAGATGGCTCTGTCTAGGATCCGCGGGGGGAACCCTATTGTACACGCCAGAGAAAGTTTGCAACATCATTTTAGCCTGTGGGGTTCTGCACAATATTGCGCAAAACAGGGAGCCATTTGATGTCCCGGTGCAGCCAGACTAACCTATGCCCAGATAGCCTGGCCAGCAGTGCCCCAACTGGAGGCTACACGAGGGAGACAGGACCTCATTCATCGCTTCTAAAATGTTAAGTGTTAAAAACTTGTTTGGCAACTATTCAATACAGGGAAACAGACAATGCACAACGTTTAGTCAAACATTTTATTCATGTGATGCACGTTTCAGGTTTTCGTTTATCTCTTTTAAAGTGTTGTTTATTGCTGTAAGTGTGCGATTTATCTCCGCCATTGACCGACACATTTCGGTTTGTTTTTCCAAGACCTCTGCTGTCAGAATCCAGGGTCGTGGTGGTGTGCCTGCACGGGCGGCGGAGGACATGCACAGCTCGCATTTGACTGGCTCTGTGGGACTGGCTCCAGACCGGTTTCTTCAGCCGCAGCCTGAGCAATGCCACTCGTGCCTGGCTCCGAATGATCTGAAACATAATTTAAATAAAGAAATAAACTCTGACTGCAACCGTAATAACAACCGTTATTTATTTAAATATAGGCTAAACAGCCAAAATGCTTCAAGCATTCAGGGATTTCCAGTACCTGAACCCTCTACAAAAATATTAGTATATATGCCCGAAATTGAAGCAGACCCGATCAGTGCGCCCACCCGCTCCTCTGTCTGGGTCAATGTAAGGCTGGGCTCCGGCTGGCCTCCTCCAGTCAGTGTACTGTGCAACAAAGATAAAAAAAAAATTCAAGAAATAAACTCTGACTGCAACCGTAAAATAACCCTTATTTATTTAAATATAGCCTAAACCCAAAATGCTTCAAGCATTCAGGTCGGAGAAATTCCTCTTATTGGACGTATTACTTATCTCCATGTCATAAACTCTAGGTTCGAGGCCTCTAAACTGAGAATATTTAAGGGTGTGGTATTTAAATGACGACTGTTTTCAGCCGCAGCATTCATCAACACCCGATCATTCTTAAGCTGTGATCGCCGAGATACGAACGTTTCATGAATCACACGTGAACCCTGTTGTAAGATAATTTCTGCGCTCTGATCTGCGCTGGTTTCTACGTTAGATTGATAAATGAGGGTCATGTGTTTTGTTACCGTCACGTTCTGTGTCATGCTTTGGTTTTGTTAGGTCATTTCCTGTTTTATTTTGTAGTCTGTGTGTGCCATGTCTTGTCCACTTCCTGTCACTGTTCCGTTTCTCTCTTGTTTGATTGCCTGCATCTGTCCTCTTGTGTCTCAAATGTGTCTCTTTTGCCTCTTTTGTGTGTTGTCATTAAAGTCCGGGGTTTTTTGTTCAGTCCTTTTCAGCTCATGTTTGTTGTATGTAGTGCGTGCATGTAGTGCATGCTTGTTTGCATGCCTTGCCACATTCATGTCACCTTGGTTTTTGCATTTGATTGAATCAAATTACTTCAAATCCCTGCAACCTTGGACTGTCGTCCATGCATCTGGGTCCTCCTGCCACCTCAACTACTCCTCCTGACAGAATGAGCCGACCCAAAAGGGACCCAGCGTGAAGTTTTGCCCCTTTTTTCACCCCTGCAGCTTATCAGTCTAAGCAGCAGCCCCAGCAGCCACAGCAACCTCACCACCAGCCCTCGCCACAGCCCATGCCACTGCCTCAGCCTTATTTCAACCCCACAATAACTTTTTCTGAATCTCAACTGGAGGATATTGACGTTCTGTTTGGTGGGGGGAACCACGCGGCCGGGCCCCTGCCTCAGCCCAGCTCCCCAGTTTCTATGCCACAGCCCACGCCACAGCAGCTGTGCTACCAGGTGCAGCCTCAGCCCACGCTGCCACAGCAACCTTGCTACCAGGCCAAGCCCTAGCCTCAGCCCTGGGTTCCCAGCTATCAGCCCAGGTCCCCAGCGTCCCTGCTGCCCGGCTCTCTAGCCTCACCCCTGCTCCCCGGCTCTCTAGCCTCACCCTGCCGCCCAGCGCCCCTGAGCAGGAGCTGCCTGACCTTTCATTGGTCCCTGGGTTAGCGGTCTGGCCTACGCCTGTGTTTCCTGAAATGTTGTTGCATTTCTCTGAAATGTTGCTTTGTTCTGTGACATCTTGTTGTGTTGTTGTGTCTTAAGTTGGGTCATTCTATGAAAATGTGCTATTTTGTATCCCTGACACAAAATCTACCCCGTTAAGCTGTATTAACAACAAAATATTTAAAAATGTAGTTGGTATGATATGGTAAACCTTTTAAAATTCATACATCGATTTATTTTTTTAAAATTTCAAAGATTTTTGTATTCTGTATTTTTTTTGTATTCTTTTAAACATGGTAAAATGGCTTGTCCCTCTGTAACATTACCAAATTCCTGTTATTGAGGAAGGACAAGGACGCTGACAATAAGCCATCTATTAGCAAACTCAATGAAAGGGAGATAAAAGCCAAGCAGAAATACTGGCGAGCAGCACAGACAAAATCCAGAAGAGCCAAAGCACAACTGACAGCTACCTTAGGCCCCGTCCACACATACCAAAACAATCTTTTTTTCCAACGTCTTCCTTGGCATCGTTTCAAAAATATTTGCGTCCACATGGATCCATTGTAAACGACTCAATACGCTGTAGTTCATATGTCAGGCCTATAGGTGGTGCTGGAAATTCACCAAAAACGGAGAAGAAGAGACAGAGCATGCGCATAAAGCTTTAGCGCTGTATACAAACAGACAGCCGAAGGAGAAACCGAACACAACAAGAAGATGAAAATGGCTAGTCGGTGGTCCATAATCCTTTTTTCGCTCAGCGTAGTGGCAGAGGAGCAGAATATTTTGCCCTAGTAACCCTGATAGACTCAATATTGTCTGCAGCAGGAACACAAGCATGTAGTCCGCCATTGTTGTTGTTGTTGTAATGAGACGTCACGGGGTTCAGAGGTCGAAGGCTAGAGGTCAAGCGGTGGGGTAATGACTTCATCGAAACGAAAAGTATGCAGATTCGGTGTCCACACAAAAACGCAGGGGCTGCGTTTTCGAATTTCTCTACCCTGAGTCCCGTTTTTCAAAAAGGTGCGTTTGCAGGTGCTGCGTTTACAGGATCTGTGTGGACGATTGGCCAAAACGATGCACAACATGTGCGTACAAAACACCTACACACCTATGCCTACACAAAACAGCGTTTTCGTGTGGATGGGGCCTTAGATGACCCCTCCCCTAAGTCAACAGCCAGAAAAAGGCTCCGACTAGTACTTGAGGAAGTGAAGCAAAAGCTGATAGAAGAAAGAAAAAAGAAGTACAAGAAAAGGTCCTTCCGTCTAAAGAATAAAGCAGCTTCCCCATCTTCTAAGGCCAAGCACCACCTGAGAAATCCCATCTGAGCGGTCAGACGCACGGAGAACCCTCAAATTTCACACAGCACTTTTAAGGGACTTAAAGAGTAAATATGAAGACTCACGCGATAAAACAGAGAGACAAATTATCACCTGTGGTGGAAAAATGAAGAGACTGTGAAAAAGAATAAATAGTCTTTAGGTTTATTACTGCTTTCATGAAAGAGGACCGGAACCAACAGAGTGATAAAGCAATCTGGAAGGAATCGCATCATTTCACAGCATTTTTATATGTGCACAAGACAGAGAAACCAAGGACTGGGTTCTGGGTACTTTCCAGAGTTCGATCATGGGTGTTTGATATGAGACAAAGCTATAAATTAAGACAGTTAAAGGGACTTGAGTCAGGCAATAAACATGCATTTTAAGTTTTTAAATGCTAATGGGTGATGAAGCGTTCATAAACAAAAAAGAATGAGCCCACCCAGGTATCTCTCCATTGCCTTGAACAGGCTGTGTGCTGCATAAAATACTGCAATTTGGGGCCCGAATTTCCCTCGCAGTCCTGCGGACATGACGTGAGATTACGCTGAATGTGCGTTCTCGACGGCTTGTAAACAAGATGAAGACAAGCGCAGTGGACCCACACTAGTGTTTGTGTAGTAATGGATTCTGCTACGGCCAGAAAACGACCCACCACCACACAAAGTCCACTAAAAAGTCATACTAAGAAGAAAACAAAGGTTTTATCAGCGGCAAGTCGAGAGTCGAAACGAAATTATGACCAAGGCCGGACCAGAACCAGAATAAACATCGGATATGCGTTCGACTCATGGAGGCAGCTTCAACTTGATTTGGGACTGAACATAGATGCTGACATGGCTAATTTCCAAGTAACCAGGTAAGAAAACATTACAGGTCATGTTTAGAGCTTGATTTGAAAATCATATGAGATCACTGAGGACTCGGAGTGACCTAACGTGCAAAGTAGCGTTAGCTGCTAACATGTAACTTAGTCCACTGCTGTGCAACACTGAATAGTTACAGACTGTGCATTTTCCACGACCCTTTAGTCTGGAACCGAATAGTAAGAAATATGTCCCTTTATATATGGGACCGAAAGCCCAACCTGTTATCCGGGAGGTGACGTTAGCAGCTGGCTGTAGCCACAGGCTAACGGTTGTTTGTGTCTGTGTAGTAACATTAGTTGCTAACACACAGCAGTCCCGTATCAGAGACAATGTTTTTGTCCCCCAATAGGCCTATGCTGTCTTTGCTTTCGCCTGTGCCTTAAAACTCGGCGCGCTTGTGTGTCGCTACACACAGCGAGCCGAAGTTCAGTAAAGTTGGAAATATATTCACAGATTTGAATTTCACGGATCAATAACTCATAAGCGAAACATTATAAAAACACAAACGACGACTCTTTACTACCGTCGTAAAGTAGACAACGAGCTACAACCGTATTTTCATCAAAACGAGCGGTCCTCCGGGGACCCTACAAATTGCAATACCGAAAAGAGATACTACAAAAGATATTCAATAACTTCACTAATATTCATTGTAGTGTCACCAAAATCACCCCACACATCAAGGGTCTCCTGCTGGTTATACTAAAACTGTTAGTTTGGACAAATGTGCTTTGCCATAATTTGGGGGATTTTCATTGGGAATAATATTCAATAACTTGACTCTTTTTCAGTGTAGTGTCACCAAAATCATTCCACACATCAATGGTCTCCTGTTGGTTATACTACAACTGTTAGTTTGGAAAATTGTGCTTTGCCATAATTTTGGGGAATTTCTATTGGGAAAAAGTTTCAATAACTTCTGTAAGAGCAGATTTGATGTTAATTGTTGTGTGTGTCATGGTCTGATTGTGATTGGCGGGTCAGCCTTTATTGTAGGAACCTTTGGAGGCTCGTCAGGTGTTTCCAACCGGAAGAGGAAAAACAGTTTTTGAACGCTGCGCCGTGCACGTTATGCTCCGTGCGGATTTGTGCGGATTTGTGTGTGAGAAAGAGTGATTTAAAGCATGAGATGTGAAATAGATGGACTTGTTTGCATCTGAACTGAAAAGCAACTGGACTCTCATTCATCCGTCATGGTAAAGTCAAAGTCAATTAGGTTTCCTGTTGAAATGCCTCAGTGGCTTAAAGCATTGGCTTAGCTTCTACATTCAAAGTCAAAAAACTGTCTGAAAGGTCGACAACAATTGCTGGAGTTTCAAGTTGGACTTTGTTCGCGTATTGATGTTAAACGCGAAGGAAAGTTTTGAAGTTGGACTTTTGTTGTTTGGTGGTGGAAACGAGGAAAAGAGAGCCATGGCGCAGGCCTGGGCCGCGTTTCCCAGATTCGCTCTTAAGCTTCTTAGGAACGCTCTTAAGAGCGCTGTGAAAGAAGGATGTGTTTCCCAGAGTCGTTCTTAGCTTAAGAAGATCTTTCACTAAGAAGGAAGTGTAAGATCGCCCTGACCCACTCTTAACAGCCTTCTTAGCAACCAAACGCTCAGTGCAGCCGCATCAGTGAAAGTTATATCGGACACTCAAAGGAATACTAAAACCGTGCGTAATGATGAATGTGCGCTCATAGCTGCAGAACACTGACGCAAGAAAAATAACGATATAAAAATAAAGAATTGCCCATGTGTTCCTGTAGCTACATAAATAAAATAAATCATCATTACTATCACTCGATACGTTTTCACACACATTCGGCATCTGCATCTGAGTTTACAGTAGCTATAAAAACATTAACCACCCTGTGGTAGGCCTATTTCACAGATATGTGGGAAACTGACAGGTGTAACTGAACTCAGCTGGAACCTCATCAAAAGAGTCTCCACCTGCTAGTCTATATAAAGGCGTTGCCGAAGTCCACATGTGTGAGACACCATGGCTGCAATACAGCATATTCTCGCTGCTAACCAACAGCGTCGCTGTGCGCGAAGCCAGACGGTTTATATAAATGCTTCTGTGCGTCAGCACTTCTCCCCACTCGACGTGCTGTCGGACCGGGCTGTCCAGGCCAAGTACCGGCTTCCCCGTGAGGAGATCCACCGCCTCGTCACTCTCCTGTCACCACACATCCAGAGGGCAACCCGCTGCAATTTTGCCATCAGCCCGGAGGTGCAGCTCCTGGCCGCGCTGCGTTTTTATGCAGTGGGGCGCTTCCTGGAGGTGGTGGGGGACGACCACAGGGTGTTGTGGGTGACTTAAGCGCTGACAAAGTGGTGGGTGATCGATTTGCCTGGCATCGATTGATTCATATTTCAGCACCACGGCGGTGGCCAGCTCCCACTAAGAGCTTCTTAAGAAGCTTCTTTGGCGGGATCTTAAGAAGGCAGTTAAGAACGCGTCTGGGAAACACCCCTATCTTAGCGCTCCTTATAGCCGAACCCTTCTTAAGAGCCTTCTTAAGTCCTTAAGAACGATCGAATCTGGGAAACGCGGCCCTTGTGTGATGATCGGCGCATCAGCTGAGCGTCAGCTGCTCACCTGCCGACTGGACACGCCGGTGAGGACAGAGGATCGCGAGTGAGGAGAGGCCGGTCGGGAGGAGAGAGCCACGAGGAGGACGCGCGTCAGCTGGTCACCTGCCGACTGGACACGCCGGTGAGGAAGCGTCGGGAGGAGAGAGCCACGAGGAGGACGCCGGGAGGAGAGACGCCGGTGAGAACGCCGAAGAACTTCTCATGGCCACAGCCTTCAGTAGGCCTAATAGGTAAGGTAGCGCTACTACTAGCCTAATAAAAAATGGCCATCTAAATCTAAAAGTGTGTACACATTAATACAAGAGTCTATGCAAAGCATTAAAATGTCTGTCCCCCGTTAATATTTGGTATTAACGGGGTTAAATGGCTCAGCTTTCAACAGTTTCTGTGATTGCTGCCCAGTAGCCTATAAGTAGCTGCGTTGATTGGCATAAACCATGGGAACAAACAAATTGCAGCGGAAGCCAGTAAAAGAACCCGAAAACCCAACTGGACAGAGGAACAATGTTTACTCTTAGCTCAGTTAGTTGGCAAATGTAAAGCACTGAAAACAATTTGAGCATTGATGCTGTGGTAGCCTACCTCTTTCTGTTAACAAAAATGTATTCGCTTTCTGATGGTGTGATAATGCAGATGTGCATCCCATCGATTACACCAACAACACCGGGGAAGCCCGTTATGTCCATGAATGCCCTTTTGTGAGCCTGCAAGGTGTGGACATCCAGTGGAAATGAAATAAACTGTCACAATATGAGACTGTGAAAGTGCTGTAATTGTTTGTGTGATCACTCTGCTGATGGAAGGTGCGGCAGACCCAAGTCCTCACTGCTGCACTATTGCATTTTTCCAGTTATCAAATATCTTAATGTTGTGATCAATTTCATTTCTGGCGTTATAGCGTTCTTGCGTTGGGTGGGAGATGTGAGCACATCTCTAATGAGATCGACCACAAACATTATAACTGCACGATCTAATCTGTAGCGTTTGATTAATTCACCGTCATTCAGTGTTTTGGAGAATATTTCTCCTACCTACTTGTCTTTCCACCATTTTCTCATCTGCTTAAGAAACTCTTAAGCCACTTAAAAGTCCTCCTCCCTACTCCTACAGTTTTTCACCTTAGGAGCTCGCTTAAGGGCTAAGATGCTTTATGAATAACTTTTATCTTTACTAGGATTTAGTCTTTTAGGGGAAATTCTTAGAAAAATGTCATAATTCTAAGAATTTTCTTAGAATTTCATCACCAGGAGCAACTCTTTGTACACTCACAGAAATGAATCATGGTAGAGTTTATTTTTAAGCATATAAATCTATTTGATTTTATTTAAATACTCACATTTTTTAAATTTATGTATTGAAATCAATTATAATCTGTATAATTCTGTCAATTCTAAAATATATTAAATGTAATTACTTAATACATATTAACATGGTTTAAATAATCAAAGCTGTGAAACAAACAAGATTCTTTTATTTAAAATGTATGTGATTGGTTTACATACAACTTAGGGGAAGTGAAATCGGGAAACAGGAAATGACATCCTTATTTTCCGCTGGACGCCATCTTCATTGCACAGACTGTGGTCCCTCAGGCTTAATGGTGAGTGATCCGAGTCATCCTTTGTCTACTTACGTCCATCTGTGTATTATTCGTGCAGTTTTTATCATATTACATTAATTTCATTCCATTGATGATCAAATTTACGTAGTTTGTGGTGATTGTAAGCAGTTTTATCTTTAGGCCTACTACCTCGTGTGAACCGGCGCTCGCTAGCTAACGTTAGCTAGCAATTCACTGAACTTGGTGCTCTATGCAGAGTAGGAAAATAATCAATAATAAGTCCGATATCATGACGAATAGCCCCGATAACATTTATAATTTTGTCAGCACGGCAGTGCCCCGCTCCCACTGTGTGCAAAGCTGGCACATATGCTTCAATGTATCCCTGCCAATAGGCAGAGATATTCATAGATATGTAAAACTTGAGACTTTTTGGGCGGATCCGCCTGGGCTTTTGAGCTAATTAGCCCTCTGAGCTAATTAGTCTCAAGTATTACATATCTGTGAATATCTCCGAAACGGTTTATGATAGAGAGATGTGGTTTTTTGCACTGTTTTCCTGAGATTCCGCTGAAGACGGCAGCGATCGCTCCGGCATCTATTTTCTATTTTGTGCGCGAGCCGCGAGCGATTGTGTCAAGCCAGGCAGGAAGTCAAACATAAAACAAAGGGAGAATCCGGTCAAATTTCAAAATTAAACACCGCGACTGACAAATACGATATGTGTGTGCTTTTATATAGGCCTATCTGTCAATCTAAACAGAGCGCGAGACACACACACACACACACACATTGACTGACAGTTCATGTGATTTTAAAATTGTTTAAGATATCAAAGCTAAAATTTAGTCAATAGGATAAATTCATAGATAACAGAAAATTCAAATGGCCTAAAATTTCTGATCTTGCAGAAGTGTTGTGTTGTAGTGTTGTAGATTATACATGTACTTTGAAAACTGATGTTTTTGTAGCCAGTTAATAACATAACTGACTTATTGTTCTTTGTATTCATTCACAGGTGCTGTGTGAATGTGGCCGTGCAAATTGCATGACAGTTCACTATCTTCCAGGTATGAGTTGATAAAACATTTTAGGCTGCGACATTTCCACCATGGCCGCACATGCCGATATCCATGTGTATATGTAGAGTGTCCTTGCACATTCACAACCTGGAAGAACCTTTTGAGTCACATATATCGAACACACAGAAAGCTAGAAACAGCAGGTGCTTGTCTAAGCATCTAGCTTAGCGTTTCCCTTTCTATTATCTGTTTCTCAATTGTATTGTGCACCCTTGCGGAGAGTTTCTAACCAAATCTTGTTATACAAGTATCTGTACTGTATAATGACAATGAAGTTTCACTCCATTTCAGGTAAAAAAGAAGAAAAGGGACGAGGCCGTGATCAAGGAGAAGATGCAGCGTACCTTCTCGCTTAGGAGACAGGAGATTCTCCAGGAGCCAAACATTCCAGAGTTCCTAAACAAATGGCCAGCACTCTTTGACGTCAGTGAGGTAAGTGTGAATCTGAAGTTTAGTAACTCATGTATTCACACATTGTCACACATCTGGTAAATGGTCTGTACTTAAATAGCACTTTTGTGCACCCAACCCCAAGTGCTTTACAATGGCTTTCTCTCCTTCACTCAGTTCACACATTCACAATTCAATGGCGGCAGCCAGCTGCTGTGCAGCATGCTAGCCTTGCTCAAGGACACTTTGACATGTGGACAGTCAGAGCCGGGATTCAAACCATGGTCGATGAATGACCCCTCTACCAACTGAGCTACAGCTGCCCCTGTTTAAACTTCAAACTTCAAACTTTATTTATTTATATAGCACCTTTCATACACATTAAAATGCAACACAAAGTGCTTTGACAGTTAAAAGACCTCATACACACGCACACAAAAGTCTGTATCCTGTCTGTGTTGTCTTTTACAGATCAACTTGGAGTTTATGCGGCTGACGACTGTACCTCTGACCTCCAAATTCCTTGGAGAACTGGACCGCCTGACCGACGACCTGATCAGGGTTTTCCATACCAAAGGTGGAGCTGCAGGAAGAAAGATCAGAGCCGTGATGGCAAAGACGGATAATGTAAGTATTTTTTGGTCTAACCTAATACACATATGGTTTGTTTGACTCGGCCATATGGGAAAGCTCCTTTGTTGACAGTTTTGAAAAGGATAGGCACTTTCAAAATTACTGTGTAGTGAACAGGCTCAGACCTGTGTGAGCTTTAACTGAGTGGGGTGAAACCAGGTGAGTTCAGGATGGGCAAGGAGGGAAATGTCAGTGGCTTGGCTGGCCTTTTTTTTTTTTTTTGCCTTTTTTTTTTGTTTGTTTTCCAAGCTTCTAGGGCAGGGGTCACCAACACAGTGCCCGCGGGCACCAGGTCGCCCGCAGGCCTGTTCTAAAAATAGCACAACTCAATAGTGAGCTGCGTCTAAAATTTAATTTTGTTCCGTTGCTATTCTTTTTTTAATCACACTTGCATTCATATAGATTTGATTTAAAATGACAATATCTTAAAAATATGTCCATTATATATTAAGTTTAAGTTTTCTCTAGTTCAAAGGTCAGTATTGTGCACGTGACAAAACAAAACCAGTGTCCGTGGAGAGTAAGCTAGCGGGCAGAAACATGGCAGAAAAACGAAAGAAAACGTATCACTTTCACAACGAATGGGAGGAGGAGTTCTTTTTTACGACTGTAAAAGAAACCTGCGTGTGTCTGATTTGCGGGGCAACTGTGGCGACGGCAAAGCAGCACAATGTGGAGAGACACTTCACTTCGTGTCACAAAAGTAGGGTTGTCACGATACTAAAATTTTGAACTCGATACCGATACTCAGGAAAATATTCGATACTCGATACCATTTTCGATACCACAAGGATAAAAACAAAGACCCCCAAATTTAACAGAAATATTTTTATTAACAAGAAAAATGCAACATGTAAAAATTAACAGAAACACAGGTTAAATATTTATAATAAAAAACAGTTGTGCAAAAAGAAACTGCAACGATAACAAGTTTCAGGCCTGAGGTAGTGCAACAAATAAACAGATGGTAGAGTCGGCTGTGTGTGTTGCTGTTTGGTTGCAGGTCGACTTTTCTCTGCTTCATTCTGGGTCTTCAAGAGAGAAAATAACACTTTTTAGTCACCAACATTTATGTAAACTTATTAACTCTGTGCTTATTTATACTGACACTGTGTCAATTAACGTAATATGGGCATACTACGTGATATGGGCATACTACGTGCCTCAGCCTTTAATTGCAAGCAGCGGCTAATGGCTAATCATAACACGGCCAACATTAATGCGGGCCACCGGCCACGATAACATCAGTAATAGGTAAGTTTGAAACGAAAGACACTAACCTGTCGAAATTCACTGTAAAGGCCAGGCTGTCGCTCCTTAAGATGTTTCACCAAGTTTGAAGTAGCCTGCTGCTTGACTTGGTCGCCGCCGCCTTGTAGCAGTGTTTGCACACAGGCCTATCCGCGTCCTTCGGCTTTCCGTGCACGTCAGGCTCGAAGGCAACATACCTCCAAACAACACTTTTCCCTCTTTCATTTTCAACCAAACCTGGTTGGTTTGGACCTCCTGCAGCAGCACTGGCCATCATGCTCTGTTGTTATTGTGCACGTCACAGTGAGGGGGAGGGGCCTGCTGCTGTGTGTGTGTGTGAAGGCAGAAAGTGAGAAGGACGCAGTGTCGGCAGCTCGGCGTCGGGGGGTATCGATACTTTTGAAAATGAGTATCGTATCCGGATACAACGTTTTAGTATCGATACTTTTTTGAGTATCGATACTTTTGACAACCCTACACAAAAGCTACCATGCTAACTACCCACCGGGAAGCGCACTATGGGCAGAAAAAGCCCGTGAGCTAAAGGCAGCTTTGGGTAAGCAACAGTCTTTTTTCACAAGGCCGGCGAAAAAGTCAGAGAAAGCGACTGAAGCCTCGTTTAGAGCCACAGGTCATTCACCAGCAGTCGTTATGTGCAAAAGTAATCGGTTTTGGGCACGTGATGACTCCCGTTGTGAAAATCATAAACAACATCCGCTCCAAAGCAAAACAGCACAGGATTTTCAAGGTGCTACTGGAAGAGATGTCATCTGAATATGGTGATCTGTTGCTGCACACAGAAATCAGATGGCTCAGCAGAGGACGAGTTTTACTTCGTTTTTTGTCACTTTTGGGTGAAATCAAAGAGTTCATGCAGACCAAAGGCGAAGACGTCTCACTGCTAGAGGACACAGAGTGGACACTTGACCTTGCATTTTTGACGGACATTACCGGGAAACTAAACCTACTGAACTGAGTTGCAAGGCAAAGGTAAGACTGTTGTGGATATGATAAGTGCTTTAAATGCATTTAAAGCCAAGATGAACATTTTCTCTGTGACTTTGCAGAGGAAAAATGTGGTGCACTTTCCCTCAGTGCAGTCAGTGCTGAAAGACAATGCTTCTGCATCTGAGACATTTGACAAAGTTGCAGGAAAGTACTGTGAAGCCATCAACAGAATTGGCCAAGAGTTTGAGAATAGGTTTTGTGACCTTGAACAGCTTGAGCCATGTGTCATTCATTTCCAACCTCTTCATGAATGTGGACACAACAATCCTTGCTGAGCAACTGAGTGCAACGTTCACCTTGGATGCTGGACAGGTGGAGATTGAGATCATAACATTGCAAAATGACCTCCACCTCAAAGCCTATCAGGCTGCACCAAACTTTTGGTGCCTTGTTGACACAGATAAGTACAGTGGTGTGTGCACAGCAGCTATGAAGGTGGCCAGCCTGTTTGGTTCAACCTATCTCTGTGAATCAGCGTTCTCTGATATGAACTTCATTAAGAACAAACACAGAACACGCCTCACTGATGCACATCTGAAATATGCACTCACAGTTGCAGTGTCAAGTTACACACCAGATTACAATGCACTGGTGAACAGCATGCAATGCCAATCTTCCCATTAACTACAAAGTTTAATTAAAATGGTGAAGAATTGTGTTAAATTTAAAACTGTGTTCATGACATGTAACAATAATAAGTTTGTTAAAAATGTTAAAGATTTGGTCATGAGTTCAAAATGTGACAAGATTTCTTTTAAATATGTGAGTTGATTTTTCTTTAACATTAGATAATTGATAACTTTTTGAAACATGGTGCAACATAGTTCATGATTTGTTAAAAGGTTTTGTCAGTGGCTAGTGAAAGTGAAAATTCCTATGTAAATGTAGTGATGTACTGTAAGTGATCATCTGAAAATGTAACAGTTGCTGAGATAAATAGAGATAAAGTGGTGGATATTGATATGTTTCCCATTTTGTTGTCACTGTTGTCACAGATGAGTATCATTAATGATTATTAATAAAGTATAACTAAAAGCATATTGAGCAAATGTATTATTTCAGAAGAGTGTATCAAACTGGTAGCCCTTCATGTGACTCAGTACCCATGAAGTAGCTCTCCGTTTCAAAAAGGTTGGTGACCCCTGTTCTAGGGAGTCAAAGATCTTGAGGTCATTGTGAGTTTGAACTTGTGTCCATCTCATTCTCTTGAACGCTATATCTACAGTGCCTTAAGGGAATTTCTTCAAATTAACACGCACTTGGCCTCAATGATGAGCTGCTTAGAATTTGGTGGTCAAGGTTAGGGTGACACAGCTCATTGTTCTCTGTTCCCTCCATCTTTCAGGACATCGAATGCAGTGAGGCCGAGGCAGACTTCGCAGGGACGACCATGGCAATCTACACCGTTCGAGCTGAGGGTGATGATCCTGATGGTCCTGGTGGATGCTTTGCAGATGTCGGTGTGGTCCTGGAAGGGGTTGAAGTTCTTCACAACCTCCATAGTGTCAACCATGCATGTGTGATGCTTTATGGGTTGATTTACGCACTTAATCTAAGCTATCCAAAAAGCTTGAAGAATACATTTGAAGTTTTCCAGAAGATCGTGATGGACCTGGAATCATCCAAGCTTTCCCCCAAAGTACGAGCACTGAAACTGAAATTGCTCAGGTGACTCTTTTTTGGGGTGGGGTGGGGATGGGAGGAGGAAATACAGGAAGAGAACAGCCATACATGCCGATAATAACCATGTTTATATAGTGTTCTTGTACGTTCACAACCTGGAAGATTCACACATATCGAGCACACAGTTGACTGAGCACCTGCCGTTTCTAGCTTTCTATGTTCTCATGTCAAAAAGAATACTTCAAAAAAGTGTTAAATATTGTTGAGCCTGTAGAGTTTGTTCTTGTTCAAAAAAAAGAACAGGTCCTTTCAATATATCCCATTACTGCTATTGTTGCAGCAGATACTTGATTCTACTTAAGTGTTGAATAGAGTTATTGATAACCACAGAACACAGTGCAGTAACACTGACCAGCTTAAAAACCAGCGGTATCGCTCCGTTAGAGATGGTGTATACTTCAAGGAAAATCCGTTCCAGTCAATTGATGAGTTAAAACTTTGTTTAACCTTCCTAACTTGCCTCTGTTCTATTGAAGTTAGAACATGAAAAATGTTTTCTATCTACAGCAGTAGATGCATTGGTTGAAGGTTACCTGCTGAGTACTGTGTCTGTGCCTGTGTCTGGGTGAAGAGAAGTTTGCTTAATAAATTTGTTGAATCAACAAGATGGTCTGATTGTATGCATCATTGAGATATTGTTGAATGGAAAATAGAAAAAAATCATTGGATATTACTCATAGAAATACATAAATCTAATGCATTTTGATTGAATTTAAGCTTAATTGTTATGTATTTCAAACACATACACATTATTCATCTTGAATAGGTAACCTAATAACTATGTAATTCAAACAAATATACTTAATGTATTCTGAATACATAATCTGATTAATATGCATTTAAATTCAATAAATTATATTAATACTGAATACATAAACCTGGTGAATATGCATTTCAAATGAATAGGCTTTATTACACTGATGCATGTGCATCATGTAAAGTTTATTAGGTAGGTTTATGTTCAAAATATTAAAAAAATTAAATGGAACTTTGTCATGTAATTATTTTACATAAATCTTAAAAGTTAGGGTTAAATATTTCTGTGAGTGTACTAGGAATCTTTATGAATACGGCCCCAGGTGTCTGAAACTGAGAATAATGGTGATAAAGGTGTTGAAAATGATGATATAAATCCAAACAACAGTGTTTCTAATGTGGGTAAAAATTCAGACAAAAGTGTCACAAGCCACAGGTCAAGCACTGCTTCCTCTGTAAAAATAAAGGCAACAGCACAAAAAGCTGCAGTCATGGCTCGAATAGCAGCCATAAAGGAACGACATGCACTGGAGGAACAAGAGCAAAAAATAAAAAGGAAAAAGGAACAGCTCGAATTGGAGACGGAACTTGCTGCATCTGATGCTATGTTGGCAGTTTTACAGGCTATGGATGGACAAAGGCTCTCTCAGGCACCAACTATGGTGGCCGGGAGGTGCAAACCAAAATTACAAAATGTGAAACACTTTTACAAAGCTTGAGACAAATTCACATTTTGGAAAACATTTTTGCATATCATAAAACAAAATTACATGACCATAACACATTTACAAGTCCCGAAACAAATTTACATTTCAGAAAACAAATTAACAAGGCGCAAAACACTTCTACAAACGCCGAGACAAATTTACAAATAACATCAACCGGAAAAGGAATGTACCAACTCCGGGGTTTAACCGGAAGTGATTACAGAGCGGCCAGTTCGAGTTGTTGTTGTTGTCATTGATGGAGTTCAGCGATCGAGTGATGTTTTGCCCATTTTGTGGAAAACATATGAGCCAATTAACGCGGTTTTGTTCTACGTGTGGTCGGTCTTTAGAGTGGACCAGACCGACGGACCAGATATGCTGCAGCGCATAAGATATTTTAATGAGAGACACTCGTACGCTGTAATCGTGGACATGATGTTGTGTTCACATCAGCTTGAGTTCTCTGAAAAGCAAACTGAATGAAGCCGGGTTATATCGCAGAAAGGATTACTCTTCTATAGATTGCACTTTTGTTTGAGTACCTGCGGCAGGTAACCGCTGCAGGTACTCAAACCGCATGATTGGGCACATCATGCGGTAGCCAAACAGCTGTCCAGGTCCACAAAGTTCCAGTTCGATGGCCCTAATTATTACGTTTGTAGAGGAGTAATCTTTTCTGCGATATAACCCGGCTTCATTCAGTTTGCTTTTCAGAGACCTCAAGCTGATGTGAACACAGTGTAAACATTTTTTTTTTTAAAAAACCTTATTGAAAAGTCAGATATTATCAGTAAAAACACAGAACATTAATACAAAACAGAACAATGCCAGGGGGTCACAGTATACAAAATAATGATAAATTAGTTCATAAGTATGTTATAAACAGTGCATAGCTCAGTGGTTTTGGCGGCTTTTCTGTTTGTTGAATGTTGGATTGTTGTAATGTATTGTTTGAGCTCCTTTTAAAGGAGATGGTTAAAAAAAGATGGTTTGTGATTAGAGAATTTGGATTTGTGTATATGGTATTTTGCAAGTAGAACAAGCAGGTTGATAATGTAATATTGATCTTTGTTGTTCGTAGGATAGGAGAGGAACCCAAACAGTACATTAACATATGAAAGAGAGATACCAGATAAAATATTCTGGGAAATGAATGTACAGACATCTTGCCAGAAAACACATAAGAAAGGACAGGACCAGAACAAATGACAAAAATCTTCTTCACATTGTTTGCAGAAAGAGCAGTCCACGTCAATGTCCTTTTTGTATCTACGTAGAAATAACTTGCAATGATAAAATCTATGAATCATTTTAAACGACACTTCTTTAATCTTATTTATAATCAGATATTTAAAAGGAAGGCACCAGATTTTCTTCCAGTTCAAGTCTGGAGTGAAGCTATTCCAGTAAGAGACTACATTTGGAACAGAGATTATGTCCTTTTGAAATAAAGCACTTATATTAAAGTTGTTATAACTTTTCTTAGTAGAAAAACAGATTTGACCAACACTAGTGTCAACAGGGTCTAATTTCAATAAAGGCAGTTCAGATGTAATGGAGCTTTTAAGTAGCATAATAAAACCAGATGGAATAACGTCAAAAACTACAGCGTATATCTTTGGAGGACTGGGAATACCGTCCGTGTAAACATGACATCATGTCCACGATTACAGCGTACGAGTGTCTCTCATTAAAATATCTTATGCGCTGCAGCATATCTGGTCCGTCGGTCTGGTCCACTCTAAAGACCGACCACACGAAGAACAAAACCGCGTTAATCGACTCATATGTTTTCCACAAAACGGGCAAAACGTTACTCGATCGCTGAACTCCATCAACGACGACAACAACAACTCGAATTGGCCGCTCTGTTATCACTTCCGGTTCAACCCTGGAGTTGGTACATTCCCTTGTTGATGGTTGATGTTATTTGTAAAAGTGTTTTGCGTCTTGTTAATTTGTTTTCTCAAATGTAAATTTGTTTCGGAAATGTAAATTTGTTTTCTGAAATGTAAATTTGTTTCGGGACTTGTAAATGTGTTATGGTAATGTAATTTTGTTTTATGATATGTAAAAATGTTTTCCAAAATGTAAATTTGTCTCAAGCTTTGTAAAAGTGTTTTACATTTTGTAATTTTGGTTTGCACCTCCCGGCCACCGTAACCAACAGATGGTATGAACTCTTACTTTGAAAAGGAAAAAAGGAAACCACAAACACTCAACCCATTGGCCAAGAAGTATGAGCCTGCAGCCTGTAAAACACAAAAGCAAGTGGATTGGTCAATGCAACAAAATCAAAGGCACCCAATGGATATGCAAACAAAACATAATAAAAACTTGTCATCTGAGGAAAGATCACAAGGGTTGCTGCATGATCAAACAACTGCTTGGATGACACAAAACAGGAGACAAGACTTGAATCATGGACAAAATGATCAGACTCCACTTGGTGATATTGTGAGTATTATGTGCAAATAAAATTAAATTACAGCCTCTTTGGTGAACCAACAACGCCTGCTTTCTCTGCCACCATGTGACATACCTGTCTTTGAGGGAGCTCCATTTCAATACAAAGCCTTCATAAAATCATTTGAACAAGGTGTGGAGGACAAAGCAAGTAAGGCTGACTGCTTGTACTACTTGGAACAGTTCACCAGAGGGCAACCAAGGGAACTAGTGCAAAGTTGTCAACACATAGATCCTGAACGTGGCTTCATTGTGGCTAAAGCTCTGCTTCAGGAACATTTTGGTAATGAGTACAAGATTGCTAATGCATATATTGAAAAAGCTTTAATTTGGCCAGCAATAAGGTCAGAGGATGTTAAATCGTTGCAAGATCGTTTGTTTCTACGTGGGTGCTGTAATGTGATGGAAGAGCTTCCTCATATGCAGGAAATGGACATGCCAAGCAATATGAAAACAGTGGTTTGTAAATTGCCATAGTTGCCCATGATATAATGGAAAAATACAATCAAAGGGCGCATTGTGTTGTTGCATTTTTGGAGAAACAAGTGAGGATCCTTTTTGATCCAATTTTTGGAAATATTGAACCACCTGTACTACAGAATGTAACTGCTTCAAAACCCTGCAACAAATTCAAAATGCAAACAAAGTCATTCAGAGGGAAACCAAGTAGTTTTGCCACTTCAGTAATGCCTGTCAACACATCTGAAGAAAATGCTCACACGAGCAATGCAAAGAGACAGGACATTTTGTATTGTTCTTACTGTACACGTGCTAACCTCTTGGAGAAATGCCAACAGTTCCAACGTAAAAAACACAGACAAAAGATCCGGTTCCTAAAGGAAAAAGGAATATGCTTTGGTTGTTTAAAGGTTGGACACATAAGCCATGACTGTAAGAAACGCTTGGTCTGTGAGGTTTGTGAACAACAACATCTCACCGCACTTTATATTCCAAGGACCAATGTTGAGTTGAAAATCCATCAACTTCTTCCCAGGTATGTGACGCACAGGGGCCGGTAATGACCGTTGCATTATCTCCATTGTACCAGTGCAGGTCAAATCTACAAAAGGAAATGAAATCTTTCAGACATACGCATTCTTGGATCCTGGGAGTACAGCCATATTTTGCTCTGAACACCTTATGCAGCGATTGAACATCACAGGGAAAAGAACAAATTTTCTTTTGAAAACGATGGGACAGGAAAAGTTGTTCCCACTTTTGCTGTGTCTGGAATGGAGGTTGCAGATCTTGCAGGAAAAAGTTTTTACCCTTTGCCTGAAGTCAAAGAGCTCAGTGCTCTCTGTAAGAGAGGTGGACCTTGGAGAAGTGGGTGAGTAACAGTCATTCAGTGCTGCAGAGCATTGCTGAAGATCAGAGGGCAAAGGGTCTAAAAGAGCTTGATCTGGACAGAGACAAACTTCCCATTGAGAGAGCTTTGGGTCTGCTCTGGTGCGTAGAGTCAGACTCATTTAAGTTCAAGATGGAAGATGCAATCAGCTCTGTATATGATCCTCTGGGATTTCTGTCACCAGTCACTCTGTCTGCTAAGATGCTACAACAGGAGCTCTGCAGAAGAAATTGTGGATGGGATGATGTAATACCACCAGACATCTTGCAGCAATGGGAAGTGTGGTTACAGGAGGTCATGCTATTGTCATCATTCAAAGCTGAACGCTGTTTGAAGCCGGAAAACTTTGGTGACCCCATATGTAGCCAACTGCATCACTTTGCAGATGCCAGCAAAGATGGCTATGGCACTGTAAGTTACATCAGGCTGAAGAACTCCAGAGGTGAGGATCATGTTACATTCCTTTTGGGCAAAGCCAAAGTCACACCTTTAAAGGCTGTAACAATCCCAAGATTGGAATTGACTGCTGCCGTTCTAGCTGCCAGAGTAGATGCCATGCTAAAAGCCGATCTTCAAATCCAGCTGGATGAGTCTGTCTTTTGGACGGACAGCATGTCAGTGTTGAAATACATCAATAATGAAGATAGGCGATTCTACACGTTTGTGGCAAATAGGATCTCAGCCATATGAGAAATCTCAAACCCTGCTCAATGGAGGCACATTGGCACCAAAGACAATCCGGCTGGTGCTGCATCACAGGGGATGAAAGTGTCAGAGTTTCTAAAAAATCAAAGCTGGCTGGAGGGGCCCAGTTTTCTTTGGAAGTCTGAGGCAGATTGGCCAGTAAGTAATCATGATGTCAGGATGGATTCTGATGATCCAGAGGTCAGGAAGGAGGCTTATGTGAATGTCACTGTTTATGATGCACTGAATGCCACTGATCATCTCATGAGTTACTTTTCATGTTGGAGAAGACTTAAAGTGGCAGTGGCTTGGTTCCTGAGGTGGAAAGGTCATCTGTTGGAGCTCAGTCATCAGCGAAAGGCCTCTGGACCACAGACTGGTCAAGTGGGAGGAAAAAGGGCTACTGTTAAACAGCAAAGCAGTGTCCTTACACCAAAGGATTTAGAGGAGGCTGAACTAGCTGTCATTTGCTACTGTCAGCAGCAAAGGTTTGCACGTTAAATTTCCTCACTGTTGTCTGAGAAGCACACAGTAAGCAGACAAAGATCCATTTACAAGCTGGATCCCATTTTGGAAAATGGACTCTTAAGAGTGGGAGGGAGATTAAGCAAAAGAGCGATGCCGTCAGAGGAAAAACATCCCCTCATCCTTTCTAAGGAGCAGCATATCTCCAAGCTTCTTCTCAGGAACATGCACCAACTGCTGGGACACAGTGGGCGGAACCATACACTATCTACACTCAGGAGGAAATACTGGATAACTAATACCAATGCGGCTTTGAGGAAGATCATATCCCAGTGCATTTATTGCAGACGCCTTAATAGCAGGGCCATGGAACAGAAGATGGCGGATCTTCCTAAGGAGAGAATTGTTCCAGGTCTGCCTCCATTCACAAACGTTGGAGTTGATTATTTTGGACCTGTGGGGATAAAAAGAGAGAGAGCGACTTGCAAGAGGTATGGAGTGTTATTTACCTGTATGGCCAGCCGAGCAGTTCATCTAGAGGTGGCAAACTCGTTGGAAACCAGGCACGGACAGGCCCATCTGGACACTCTGTTGATTTCCAGATGGCCTGGCTCCTTATTGGCCTGCCTGGCTGCCAGGCGGGCCAATAAGGAGCCAGGCCAGGCCATGGTGGCAATAAATGAAATTCAGCCAATGGCCTGCTGTTGCCAGGCGGACAACACTTCTAACAGCACAGTACACACTTTAGTTGCTTTATGGCCCGCCATCACACTGCGATGATAAGAAAGTGGATGAAAATGGATCCCGGGCCCGGCAGCATAAAGAGAGGAGGAAAAAGGAAAGGTGGCCATGAAAGGGAGAGAGAAAGTAAAAGGAAGGCCCTAGAGAAGGAGGGGCAAAATGTCATAAAATTACAGAGTTGTTTAGACCCCCACCCCCACCCCTCGCCAGCAATGTGGATGATGCAGCAGCGACAAGTAAGTTTATAAACGCCACACCAATGCTTGTCAGACGCCCCCAGAAGCCAGTTGAGAAGGCCAACATATAAAATCATTATTGATTGGCTTTAAGACCACTTTGGTCCCCTTTGTCATGTGTACCCTCAGAGTTGATATAATAATATTACTTAATATAATACCATGATGAGCACACAGTTGATGGCCTTTGTTTTCCTCTAACTGCAAGTGCAACAATAACATCCTTCATGGCTATCTGTAATCTGTCTAAACTGCGTGTCTTTTTTCCAATATTTAATGTTACTGAAATAAGTTGCTGTTGATCTACATATTTCAGTTTTGCGTTGAATATTGGTATTCTTTGCATATATGGTATTCTTAGCTATTGTATGATTTGCTGACTAATTCTGCATATTATATAAATAATATAGGACAAAAGGAAAATGTGTGAGGGTAGAGAAGAGATTAGAGA
Organism: Lagodon rhomboides; assembly: GCA_039737535.1. NCBI lineage: Eukaryota > Metazoa > Chordata > Actinopteri > Spariformes > Sparidae > Lagodon > Lagodon rhomboides. The sequence goes on from CM077805.1 coordinate 21,616,115, forward strand.
AGAAAAGATTTTAGAGAAGAAAAAAGTACCGTTATGGAGGACTGTGTGGAGCTGACATCATGGTTGTGTACAATAGAGTGTTGTTGTCTGGCTGTCAGTTTAATAGTGTTGTAATTGCTATCACATAACTGTAAAAACTGCGTAAAATTGTCTTTTTTGGGGTGGAAAAACACCAATTTTTCGCCACGCGCATTGCTGCAACACTTCCGGTGGCCTGGATTCTTGGGAGTATCCAGACCTGAAAAAAGGGTCCAGTCCGTCCCTGTTGGAAACAGATACTTGCCTTAATGCAATACGACGCTTTATCAGCAGGAGAGGTCAAGTCATTCACATTAGATCAGACAATGGAACAAATTTTATTGCAGCAGAGAGAGAACTATGTGAGGCTGTTGGTGAGCTGAATCATGAGTGCACTCAAGGAGCTTTAATTTCAGCAGGAGTTAAATGGAGCTTCAATCCCCTGGCCGGGTCTCATCATGGTGGAGTTTGGGAACACATGATACGCACAGTCAGGCGTGTTCTCAGCTCAGTTTTACACCAACAGACACTTGATGATGACAGGCTTCACACGGTCATGTGTGAGATTGAAGCTATTTTGAATGATCGTCCTATCACACAGCTGTCTGACGACCCAAATGACTTGGAAGCACTCACTCCCAACCATCTTGTGTGAAGCGGCGCTGGAGACAAGCTCAGTACATTTCAGATTTGTTTCGGGAGCATTGGATCCGGGAATATCTGCCCCTGTTGCAAGAAAGACAGAAGTGGAATCAGAGGAAACAGAGTCTGGCTGTTGGAGATGTTGTCATTATGGATCCCTCAGCCCCTCGTGGTTCCTGGCTTCTTGGGAAAGTGTTGAAGATTTTTCCTGATGCAAAAGGCATGGTGCGTTCTGTGAAGCTACAGACTAAAAATAGTGTTACTTAGAGACCTGTGACCAAACTTTGCCTGGTACAAGAAGTGTAAATTTGCATTTTCATATACTCATATTGTGCTCTTATTATAATTGTCTGTATTGAATTGCCATGTCTGCTGGCCATGACAATTAGGGGCCGGAGTGTAAGAGCAGATTTTATGTTAATTGTTGTGTGTGTGTCATGGTCTGATTGTGATTGGCGGGTCAGCCTATATAGTGTAGGAACCTTTGGGGGCTCGTCAGGTGTTTCCAACCGGAAGAGGAAAAACAGTTTTTGAACGCTGCACTGTGCTGTGCACGTTATGCTCCGTGCAGATGTGTGTGTGTGTGTGTGTGTGTGTGAGAAAGTGTGATTTAAAGCATGAGATGTGAAATAAATGGACTTGTTTCAATGTTTGGCAGTTTATCTTTCCCACTCTGTCAAGGGGCTGCCAAATTATCCATGCTAAGGAAACTGGACCCTCAAACAATCCAACCAACGTTAACCCTCAACCAACCATCTCCGAGAGGCCCCTGAGAGAGCCACACAACGGACCCCAGGAAATTGACTGGAGTCAGAATGAGATGATTGGAAGCTGGACCCTGGTATCATCTTGGCAAAGGATGAAACAAATATACAAGTCAAGTGCATGCACCATGCAGGCCTGTGCAAAATACAATTCTACCCACGATGATAAGATTTGGACCAGATTGTTGAATTTGCAGCTCAGTTTGTTAAAGGAGAGGTTGCTCTGCTGTTTTTTGTTTTTTTATCAGATATTCCTGTGAGATTTGAATGACACTTATTGTATTTAGGAGGATGCATCAGATAGCATCATTTCAAGTTAATGTAAATGAGTTTAGCTTTTAATTATTCAAAAATGTTGATAAAATAACTGTTTTACATATAGGCCTATGGCTTAAATGTCAGCATTCATTTCCATGCTTCAATGCTCTATGCCAAATCCACTTACATACAGTCTTAAAACAAACACGTCTCCTGAACAGGTATTCTATTGTCAAACTTGTTACTCTGAGAATACTCTCCATACTTATAATTAATAGAAAAAAAGCCAAATATAAATAACCTATTGTAATGTTAATTAATACCCCCCTTGAGTATTTAGGATATGATTTTAAACATATTAATTTATTGTGATTTTTTTCCTAAAAACTAACATACAGTGGCTGGGCTGATGTGCATTTGAGCATATCCATCCATGTAAAAACAAAATGTATTCCTTGTTATTTACATTTATACACACTGAATGTAAACAGGGATGATATATCTTTCATAATATACCAGATTTATTCCGAAGTGTCACTTCAAATGCTTATCTAATACAGTTTGGTGTTGGTAAAGCGATTGACAAAACACACATGTGGATGTTGTTTGTTTTAGGAAATAAATATATTAGTTAGCCTGAGATGGCACCACATATTTTTCTAACGGGTAAGGGTCTACTTAAGCCAAATAAGTCCTTAAACACAATACAAAATAATACTTTTTAAATATGATTTTCAGAATGGAAATTGGCATGTTTTCATAGAATGACTGTACTGTGTTTTGTGAAATCTTATCTTGTTTTTTTTTTCTGTTTTATGAAATCTTATCGTATTTTGTTACTGAGTTTTGTGAAATGTTGTGTTTCATTACTGTGTTCTTTAAAATGTTTTTGTGTTTTGTGAAATTATGTTGTGTTTTGTGAAATGTTGTCTTTTGTGAAATGTTATTGTGTTTCGTTACAGTGTTCTAATAAATGTTATTGTGTTTCTGGAAGTATTATTTTGTTTTGTTACAGTGTTTTTTTTACAATTTTGTGTTATGAAATGTAATCATGTTTTGTTACTGTGTTTTGTGAAATGTGTTATTTCATTGTTTTTTGTGAAATGTTATTCTTTTATGTGAAATGTTATTGTGTTTTGTGAAATGTTATTGTGTTATTCCATTGTGTTTTCTTATAGTGTTCTAATAAATGTTGGGTTTTGTGAAATGTTATTGTGTTAGTTCATTGTGTTTTGTGAAATGTTATCGTGTTTTGTTACTGTGCTCTGTAAAATGTTATCGTGTTTTATGACATGTTATCATATGTGAAATGTCATCGTGTTTTGTTACTTCACTTCGTAAAATGTTTTTTGTGTTTTGTGAAGTATTATCGTGTTTAGTTATTGTGATCCTGACATGTTATCGTGATTTTTGACCTGTTATCACATTTAATTACTGTGCTCTGTAAAATGTTATCGTTTTGTGTTAAATGTTATCGTGTTTTGTTACCGTGCTCTGGAAAATGTTTTGTGTTTTGTGAAGTATTATTGTGTTTCGTTATTGTGATTCTGACATGTTATCGTGTTTTGTGACCTGTTATCGTGTTTTATGACTGTGCTCTGTAAAATGTTATCATTTTTTGTGAAATGCTATTGTGCTTTGTTACTGTGCTCTGTAAAAGGTTTTTGTGTTTTGTGAAGTATTATCGTGTTTTAGTACTGTGCTCTGTATGTTTTTTGTGAAATATTATCATGTTTTGTTATTGTGTTTCTGACATGTTGCCTTGTTTTGTGACATGTTATCATGTTTTGTGACTGTGTTTTGTGACATGTTATCCTGTTTCGTGACTGTGTTCTGTGACATGTTATCTTGTTTTGTGACATGTCGTGTTTTGTGACTGTTTTGTGACATGTCGTGTTTTGTGACATGTTGTTGTGATTTGTGAAATTTTATTGTGATTTGTTACTGTGCTCTGGAAAATGTTTTTGTATTATCGTGTTTAGTTATAGTGATTGTGACATGTTGTGTTTTGTGAATTTTTAGCGTATTTTGTGACATGGTATCATGTTTTGTGACTGTGTTTTGTGACATGTTATCGTGATTTGTGAAATGTAATCGTGTTTTGTTACTCTGCTCTGTAAAATGTCTGTTTTGTGAAGTATTGTCTTTTGTTATTGTGATTCTGATGTGTTATCGTGTTTTGTGACATGTTATTGTCTTTTGTGACTGTTTTTTGACATGCTATCGTGTCTTGTGACTGTTTTGTGACATTTTACCTTGTTTTGTGACATGTTATCATGTTTTGTGACTGTTTTGTGACATGTTATGTTTTGTGACTTTTTTGTGACATGTGATCGTGTTTTGTGAATGTTTTGTGACATGTTATTGTGATTGGTGAAATGTTATCGTGTTTTGTGACATGTTATTGTGATTTGTTACTGTGCTCTGGAAAATGTTTTTGTATTATCGTGTTAAGTTATAGTGTTTGTGACATGTTGTGTTTTGTGAATTTTTAGCGTATTTTGTGACATGTTATCATGTTTTGTGACTTGTGACTGTGTTTTGTGACATGTAATCCTGTTTTGTGACTGTGTTTTGTGACATGTTATCATGATTTGTGAAATGTAATTGTGTTTTGTGACTCTGCTCTGTAAAATGTCTTTGTCTTGTGAAGTATTAATGTCTTTTGTTATTGTGATTCTGATGTGTTATCGTGTTTTGTGACATGTTGTAGTCGTTTGTGACTGTTTTTTGACATGTGATCGTGTCTTGTGACTGTTTTGTGACATGTTACTTTGTTTTGTGACATGTTACTTTGTTTTGTGACATGTTATGTTTTGTGACTGTTTTGTGACATGTGATCGTGTTTTGTGACATGTTATCGTGTTTTGTGACTGTGTTCTGTGACTTTTTATCTTGTTTTGTGATTGTGTTTTGTGATATGTTGTCGTGTTTTGTTACTGTGTTCTGTCACATGTTAACGTGTTTTGTTACTGTGTACTGTCACATTATCGTGTTTTGTGACTGTTAATGTGACGTATTATCGTGTTTCATTATAGTTTTTGTGCCATGTTATCGTGTTTTGTGACTTTTCATCGTATTTTGTGACATGTTGTCGTGTTTTGTGACTTGAGACTGTATTTTGTGACATGTTATCGTGTTTTGTTACTGTGTTCTGTCAAATGTTATCTTGTTTTGTGACTGTTTTGTGACATATTATCGTGTTTCATTATAGTGATTGTGCCATGTTACCGTTTTTTGTGAAATGTTATCGTGTTTTATTAGTGTGGTCTGTAAAATGTTTTTGTGTTCTGTGAAGTATTGTGTTTTGTTATTGAGATTCTGACATGTTATCATGTTTTGTGACATGTTATTGTCTATTATGACTGTTTTGTGACCTGTTATCCTGTTTTGTGACATGTTATCGTGTTTCGTGACTGTTCTGTGACTTTTTATCTTGGTTTGTGACTGTTTTTTGTGACATGTTATCGTGTTTCTTGACATGTTGTCGTGATTTGTGAAATGTTAGTGTTTTGTGACATGTTATCGTGATTTGTGAAATGTTATTGTGTTTTGTTAGTGTGCTCTGTAAAATGGTTTTGTGTTCTGTGGTGAATTCCTTTTTCGTTATTGTGATTCTGACATGTTATTGACTTTTATGACTGTTTTGTGACATGTTAACCTGTTTTGTGACTATTTTGTGACTGTATTTTGTGACATGTTATCGTGTTTTGGGACTGTGTTTTGTGACATGTTATCGTGTTTTGTTATTGTGCTCTGTAAACTGTTTTTGTGTTCTGTGAAGTATTATTGTGTTTCGTTATTGAGATTCCGACATGTTGTCGCGTTTTGTGACGTTATCGTCTTTTATGACTGTTTTGTGACGTGATTGTGTTTTGTGACTGTGCTGTGTAAAATGTCTTTGTGTTTTTGTGAATTAACAATGCCTTTTGTTATTGTGATTCTGACATGTTATCGTGTTTTGTGACATGTTCTCGTCTTTTGTGACTGTTTCGTGACATTATCGTGTTTTGTAACTGTGTTTTGTGACATGTGATTGTGTTTTGTGACTGTGTTTTGTGACATATTGTTGTGTTTTCTGACATGTTATCCTATTTTGTGACTTTTTTGTGACATGTGATCGTGTTTTGTGACTGTGCTATGTAAAATGTCTGTGTTTTGTGAAGTATTAATGTGTTTTGTTATTGTGATTCTCATGTTATCGTGTTTTGTGACATGTTATCATCTTCTGTGACTGTTTTGTGACATGTTATCGTGTTTTGTGACTTTTTTGCGACATGTTATCTTCTTTTGTGACATGTTATCGTGTTTTGTGACTGTTTTGTGACATGTTATCATGTTTTGTGACTGTGTTTTGTGACATGTTGTGTGAAATGTCTGTGTTTTGTGAAGTATTAATGTCTTTTGTTATTGTGATTCTGATGTTATCCTGTTTTGTGACATGTTATCATCTTTTGTGACTTGTGTTATCGTGTTTTGTGACTGTGTTTTGTGACATGTTATCGTGATTTGTGAAATGTTATCGTGTTTTCTTACTGTGCCCTGTAAAATGTTTTTGTGTTTTGTGAAGTGTTATTGTGTTTCGTTATAGTGATTGTGCCATGTGATCGTGTTTTGTGACTCTGTTCTGTGACTTTTTATCTTGTTTTGTGACATGTTATCGTGTTTTGTGACATGTTGTTGTGATTTGTGAAATGTTATCTTGTTTTGTGACATGTTGTTGTGATTTGTGAAATGTTATCTTGTTTTGTGAAACGTTATCGTGTTTTGTTACTGTGCTCTGTAAAATGTTTTTGTTTTTTTTGAAGTATTATTGTGTTTCGTTATAGTGATTGTGACATGTTACCGTGTCTTGTGACCTGTTTGCGTGTTTCATTACTGTGCTTTGTAAAATGTTTTTGTTTTCTGTGGTGAATTCCTGTTTCATTATTGTGATTTGTGTTTTGTGACTGTGTTCTGTGCCATGTTATCTTAATTTGTGACTGTGTTTTGTCACATGTTGTCGTGTTTTGTGACATATTATCGGGATTCGTGAAATGTTATCGTGTTTTGTTATTGTGCTCTGTAAAATGTTTTTGTGTTCTGTGAAGTATTATTGTGTTTCGTTATTGAGATTCTGACATGTTGTCGTGTTTTGTGACATGTTATCGTCTTTTATGACTGTTTTGTGACATGTGATTGTGTTTTGTGACTGTGCTGTGTAAAATGTCTTTGTGTTTTTGTGAATTAACAATGTCTTTTGTTATTGTGATTCTGACATGTTCTCGTCTTTTGTGACATGTTCTCATCTTTTGTGACTGTTTCGTGACATTATCGTGTTTTGTAACTGTGTTTTGTGACATGTTGTGTTTTGTGACATGTTATCCTATTTTGTGACTTTTTTGTGATATGTGATCGTGTTTTGTGACTGTGCTGTGTAAAATGTCTGTTTTGTGAAGTATTAATGTCTTTTGTTATTGTGATTCTGATATGTTATCGTGTTTTGTGACATGTTATCATCTTTTGTGACTGCTTTGTGACATGTTATCGTATTTTGACTTTTTTGTGACATGTCATTGTGTTTTGTGACTGTGCTGTGTAAAATGTCTTTGTGTTTTTGTGAATTAACAATGTCTTTTGTTATTGTGATTCTGACATGTTATCGTGTTTTGTGACATGTTCTCATATTTTCGTGACATTATCGTGTTTTGTAACTGTGTTTTGTGACGTGATCGTGTTTTGTGACTGTTTTGTGACATGTTGTTTTGTGACTTTTTTGCGACATGTTATCTTCTTTTGTGACATGTTATCGTGTTTTGTGACTGTTTTGTGACATGTTATCATGTTTTGTGACATGTTGTGTGAAATGTCTTGTGAATTAACAACAATGGGCCTCATTCACCAATATCTTCTTAAGAATCTTCTTAGATTCTTTCTTAAGTCCTTCTTAAGAAGATTTCTAAGAAGACCCTACGTCAGATTCATCAACGTGTTCTTAAGCCGCTGAATTGTTCGCAGCCGTGTTCTTAAATTGATGAATGCCATTTCCTCGTAAATTGAGCGCGCGTGCCAGGGGAGTCTAATTAACATAGGATTAACATAGGTAACCGCCCATTAATGCCCATAAAAAGGACTGCAGGGCCGTGTGAAGATGCCACACAGAGGAAACAGCAACGGAATGCCTAAAGCAAAGCGTAAATCCGTTGGAGCACAGGTGAAAAGAAAAAAAAACAAAACTTATATTTAGCAGCCTTAGTGCAGGTTGCACCAACACAAACAAAAAGGAGGCCTGGGAGGCAGTTACGCGTGCAGTAGATGCAGTGTCAGGAGAGGGACGCACAATAGAGGAGGTAAAAAAGAAATGGTTCGACCTTAAATGCGAAACAAAAAGAAATATAGCAAAATTCCGTCGGGAGATGCAACGGACTGGAGGGGGGACAGCAGACACGACACCCATGTCTGAGTTGGACCAGCGCATCGGGGACATCATCGGGGAGATCGCACTCTCAGGTAGGCTATATGGGAAAAATCAAAATCACTATAATGTAACTTATTTGATTAAATTTTCCCACCTTACTTTTTAGGAGTATATAGCCTATATTTAAAACGTGTGCCCTGTAAGGCAGGAGTTTACCATAACGTGTAAGCTCAAAATATGTCTTTAGTATTGGACTGAGGGGTTGCAACCTTGGCTTGATTTTATTTTAATTTATTCTTTTATCACAGATGAAGTCCCGCAGAGCCAACTTGCAACAGAACCAGAACGGACAGAGCCCTCCTGCAGCAGCACATCCACACGAACTCGCGCCCGTGCCTCTCCACGACCACGCCTGATCTCAGACGCAGTAGGCTACTACACAATCCGGAACGGACAGCGGAGACGCTGGAGAAGATTGCCTCAACACTGGGAACCATATCACAAACACGTAAAGAAATTAATGAGAATTCCGTGGATGGAGAAATGCCACCTATCACTAATTGACGGCATGATTTCCACTTGATTCATGTTAAAGTGTTAGCACATTTAATTTAATTAAAATGAAAAAAAAAAAAAAAAATGAAATGAATAAATAAATACATAAATATGACGGACATTTCACTGTAATGTATTTTATTGAACTTAACAAAAGAAGACAACACAACCATGCCAACATGTCAGCACTGAAATGTGCTTAAGAGTACTCCTGAGTGTTCGTAGGATTTGTTCTTACTAAGGGTGTCACGATTTCGATTTTTAATCGGAATCAACAGAAATTATGTCACAATCTCGAATTTCGAATTTAAAAAAGAATCGTCGATGCTGCCTCGCCCCCGCGTCACGTCCGGTTGGCTTGCCAAACGGAATAAAAACACACAGGTGTTGAAGCACTGCGAGTCAACCTCCTCTAACTTAGCTACTAGCTAAGCCAGTAGCTGTTAGCTACAGCCAGTCAAACGATAGCATGGTGTTACACCATTCCTGTTCGGCTCCCGGACCTTGGTCGGGAAGCACAGGGGAGATGATTTCCTCCAGGGCCCAAGTTTCTGTTTCCCTTCGGGGTGAACCCCCTTTCACGTGTTGAGCTGGTCGGGAAATAAGACCAGGGAGCTTTGCTGTATCTTGAGGAGCCGTCGCCTTTATTCACAGCCAAACTGCAGCCTATATTGTACACTTTATTGCTGTCGCTACTACTGCGACTCCTTTCTCTCTTATTCGTTCACTGCCCGCACGTACACACGCTCCGTCACTCTCGCTCGCCCACTTACACCTTACGCACCTTATGCACACACACCTCACGCACCGCCCTATTCCTGAAAGGGGCTACGCCACTTATCTGTGTGGTATATTTTCAACTGTACGGAAATAGTTTGTTAAGACACTAAATTGTTCAGAGAAGACTATGGACATGGCTGTTTTATTTTTTTGTTTGTTTTGTTGTGAACTTGAATGTCATCTTCTGTGAAGAAGACTGCAGTTACAAAAGAGAAACTAGATGGCAGGTTAATTTGTTTAAGTTTCCAATTGACTTAAGATATAAGTTATTGTTACATTATGTTATTAATAAATGTTTTAAATTTGACAAGTAGTGTGGTTCATTGTGAACAGAGGTCAGATATTATATTGCATAAAAGTTTAGTCTAAAATAGCATAGCAACCTGTGCTTTACAAAAATACATGTAAAAATCGAGAATCGAATCGAACCGTGAGCTTAGAATCGAAAATGTAATCGAATCGAGGATTTGGAGAATCGTGACACCCCTAGTTCTTACCTAAGAAAAATCCTGGATAAGAAAAAAATTCATGAATGCCACAATCTTCGTAAAATCTTCGTAAGTAGGACTTAAGAACAAATTTGTTCTTAAGAACGGTTCGTGAATGAGGCCCAATGTCTTTTGTTATTGTGATTCTGACATGTTATCGTGTTTTGTGACATGTTCTCGTCTTTTGTGACTTTGTTTTGTGACATGTTATCGTGTTTTGTGACCTGTTATCGTCTTTTAATACTGCACTCTGTAAAATGCTAACGTTTTTTGTGAAATGTTACCGTGTTTTGTTACTGTGCTCTGTAAAATGTTTTTTTTGTTTTGTGAAGCATTATTGCATTTCGATATTGTGATGCTGACACATGTTTTGTGACCTGTTATCGTGTTTTGTGATGTCATGTTTTGTGACTGTGTTTTGTGAAGTATTATTGTCTTTTGTTATTGTCATTCTGACATGTTATCGTGGTTTGTGACTTTGTTTTGTGACATGTTATCGTGGTCTGTGACATGTTATCGTGTTTTGTGACTGCTCTGTAAAATGTTTTCGTGTTTTGTGAAATATTATCATCTTTTATTACTGTGCTCTGTAAAATGTTGTCGTCCTTTGTGAAGTATTGTGTTTCGTTATTGTGATTCTGACATGTTATCGTGTATTGTTACTTTTTATCATGTTTTGTGACATGTTATCGTGTTTTGTGACTGTTCTCTGTAAAATGTTTGTGTTTTGTTGAAGTATTATCGTGTTACTTTATTGTGATTCTGACATGTTATCGTGTGTTGTGACTGTGTTTTGTGACATGTTATCGTGTCTTCTGATTTTGTTTTGTGACATGTTATGTTTTGTGACATGTTAGCATGCTTTGTGACTTTGTTTTGTGACCTGTTATCGTGTTTTGTGACCTGTTACCGTGTTTTGTTACATGTTAAAGTGTTTCGTGACATGTGATCTGTAAAATGTTTTTGTGTTTTGTGAATTCCTGTTTCGTTATTATGATTCTGACATGTTATCGTGTTTTGACACTTTTAATCGTGTTTTGTCACATGTTATTGTGTTTTGTAACTTGTGACTGTGTTTTATGACATGTTGTCCTGTTTTCTGACATGTTATCGTATTTTGTGACTGTGTTTGTATTGTGCTATCAACATATTCTTCTGTTGTTTAGATAACCCTTTATCTTCTGTTAAGTTCAACTTGTCCAAGAAAAAGGGACACTCGCACCTTGTATCCAGCCAGATGGATTCAGCACATGTTATTCACACGGGTACTGGACTATGGCCGTGCTAGGCCACCCCCAGGTGAGCAGGAAAAGGCTGTTACAGGCAAACCACTCTCGGGTATCTTTAATCTCTTGCTGATACTTCTTTTGGCTGGTGATGTTGAACTAAACCCTGGGCCCGTGCCAGCTGGGCCCTCACCTTCGCTAGCTGGGCCAACATCATTCAAGAAAAGACTATCCTGAGCAAAAAAGTTTTCCTCTGGGATTGGGGCCTTCACCTCGGGCTGCCGGGCTAACAACTTTGCTAGCTCAACCGATGTTGCTGCTGGCTAGGCCCTTGCCTCTGCTAACTGGGTTTCCACTTCTGCTAGCTGGGTCTCCACCATTGTTACCTGGGCCACCACTGCTAGCTGGGACTCCACCTTTGATAGCCGGGCCTCTACCTCAGATGGTTGGGCCGCCACCACTGCTAGCTGGGCCAACATCACTGCTAGCTGGGCTTCCACCTCTGCTAGCTGGGTCTTCACTGTTGCTGCTTGGATTTTTGCCATTGCTATCTGGACCTGCACCACTGCTGGCAAGGCCTCCACCTCTGCTAGCTGGGCCCTTACCACTGCTAGCTAGGCCTCCACCTCTGCTAGCTGGGCCTCCACCTCTGCTAGTTGGGCGTTCACTTATGCTAGCTGGACCTTCACCACTATTACCTGGGTCTCTATCTCTGTCAGCTGGGCCTTCACCTATGCTAGCTGGGTCTTCACCGCTGCTAGCTGGGCCTCCACTCCTGCTGACTGGGCCTCCAACTCTGCCAGCTGGGTCTCCACCTCTGCTAGCTGGGCCTTCACCACTGCTACCTGGGCCTTCACCATTGCCGCCTGGACCTCCATCACTGCTAGCTAGGCTTTCACCTCTGCTATCTGGGCCTCCACCTCAGCCAGCTGGACTTCCATCTCAGCCAGCTGGACTTCCACCTTTGCTACCTGGATCCACACTGCCGCTAGCTGGGCCTCCACCCTTGTTAACTGGGCCAATGGTAGGTGGAGGTCTTTTGGCTGATGTGGAAGCTAGCAGTGTAAAGCCATATGCAAACATTGCTCATAAAAGAAACAGTAGGCTACCAAATCCCGCAATACTAAAACACCGGAAGTTCCGGGTGTTTCAAACTGTTAACAACTCTAAATTAATATGGGATTCAACACATAAACCAAAAGGCATTCTTTGTGCACGCTTAAATATACGAAGTATTCTAACAAAAAGTGATCAGGTCCATCACCTTCTCACTGACTCTAATATTGACTTCCTTTGCCTATCTAAGACATGGCTTAGTGAATCTTCACCTTCAGCAATACTATCTGTACCTGGTTATAACATTTTCAGAAAAGATAGACAAGGTTCTAGGGGGAGGAGGTGTTATGATTTATGCAAAGGATACTTTTAATTGTAATGAGATACATGTCACAGATGAGATTGGATTAGAATTTTCTGGACTAACTGTTTCCTTGTCACAGCAAATGTATTTTATTCTTGTAGTTATTTATACGCCGCCTCCTTCAAATGTGGATTTTTTTGAAAAGCTGGAAATTTTATTGAAACAACTCAATCTTGCAAAAGAGGTGATAATAATGGGTGACTTAAATGTTAATTGGGAAGTTAACAAAGATAGGAAAAACCTGAAAAGGGTCATGGATGATATGGATATGACTCAGGTAATTAATGGCCCTACAAGAATTACAAACTCCACCAGCACCCAGATTGATTTAACTTTTACTAATGTGCCAGAAAGGATCTTGAAGTCATACAGTATGCTCACAGGGATGTCTGATCACAATCTTATAATAGTCGCAAGAAAATTTAATAAAAAGCGCTTCAAACCTCTGGCTGCTACTGAACTCTATAGGATACCAAAACAGGAACAACAAAATTTCCAAGATTCAATCAAAGAAGTAAACTGGGATGAATTGCTCACTGGTAAAAATTTAGATATGGACTGTTCTAATATGGCCAACAAAATACAACAAATTATGATACAATTTACATGGATAACTAAACTAAAAGCCAGAAAGAATGGCCTTCCTTGGCTAAATAAATCTATTCTGGAACTCATGAAAGAACGAGATCACTCTTTGAAACTGTCAATCACTTCAGCACAGCAAATGTGCCAGTGTTATTTTATTAGTGTTGGTGTAAATTAACAGGGGTTACTATTAATTTTTTCAAAATTGATTAAAATTAACTCTCCCTAGAGTCCGTTCCTGATAGTGTAAGAGTTAATATCCGTCGTTCTGAGAATCCCTCTGAATTTACACTCTGGCTCGTTCAATTGGCCACACCCACCAATTGAATCTCGCCCATGGCAGTGACTGGCACACTGGTAGCACACACAGAGTCAGCATTCAGACAGCAGTCACACTTACGCCGTCCAAATCTCTTCTTTCTACGGTAAGTTAAGTTGTCTCTTTTGGATTGATATTAGCGTTTATTTATTTTTTTTGTGGATGACTTTGGCTGCTAGCCAGCTAGCAAAGTTGGCTAGCGAGCTAACGTTAGCTTAGCTCTTTAGCCAACACTGTGCTGGACCAGGGTTTAGCTAACATTAGTTCCTCAAATTATTAGAGGTGTATATAAAGAAAAGACTTTTTCATTAATAGGAATGTATTGAAAAGGTTGTACACGATACATTGTGTTAGTGTTTTGGTTTTCGTCAGCATTTCACCGTCCTTCGTCAACGGTTGTTGCAGTAATTGTACAGTGTTCAAATTACCCCCCACCTCGCGCGGAAAACACTGGGTATAGATGTAAGAAATTAGGAATAATAAATTATGCCATTCTTGTCTTTGAAGCGACATGCTGGTTCCTGTAGAGTATAAAGGAGTCAGCAAATGGGTCAGAGTACCACAGGTGGAGGACGAGTACAATTACTCCCAGTTTTTGCAAGCAGGTAACTGTTAGGCTAATTTGACTGTCATGTTTATTTGTGCATTTAGGGTTTTCCAATGTTTTTCCTAGAGACTACAAATGAAAATTAGCTTTCCTGCTAACTCTGGTGTATTTATAGTTTATCAGCTCTGTTCATTAATGCATGTTTGTCCCGCCCAAATCTTGCTTATCTGCAGTATCTTATGTTTTAGTGCTGGCGAAATTCAATTTGCCGGGTTCTGCTTCCTTGAGCCTGAAGGATTCCTCTAACGTGGAAGTGGATTCGGACATATTTGATGAACTCTTGAAGTCATCTGGGGTGTCTTTTAAGGCAGAAGAATTTGATGGTAAGGGATTGCAGGCTTATATCTTTCATTTTTAAGAATTTCAGTCTGTTTTCTACAAAAGGTAAATTGAGCTGTAACTTGTTTCCTCTCGTGGTCAATTGCGTCATTTACAATGCAAGGCTGTGTGTTTTCTTAGGTAGCAGTGCTGAGGTGGAGTTCTCAGAGGGCTCATCTTCATCAGACTGGTCACCGTCACCATCACGTGCATCCCAAGGGTCATCATCAGGTTCTGACTCAACGCTGATACTGGAATCTACCAAAGCTCGGAAAAGACAGCTGGTTGAAGGACCCCTGGATAGCAACGTTGCAAGAGATGTAAGTTAACCACCTGATATTGACCCTGATGTCAGTTAGACCGATGTCAAACCTTACATTAAAATTTCACAATAAGTATATTATTACTGCAGCTTCAGTAGGTGTTGGACTGAAGACCCAGAGCTCCGTTATGTTAGCTAATTCTCATTTATCATGCACCCCCTAACCAACTGTTACATCAGCCCGGGGCACAGGCTGAAATACCTACTGTACCTGCAGTGTGAATGTTATGCAATTGTCATTTCAGAATGTTAGAGTTGCTCTGTATTCAAAGCCTGGTGGAAAAGAAATATTCAAAGAGTACGAGAAAACAAGTGCCATCAGTGATGTTACAAGAAGAAAGATGGTGAACATTCTTGTGGCAGATATGGTGGTTTTTGTTGTTGTTGTTTTTTACCTCCAAAAGTCACTGCCAATTATGTCTTCACCTACACCCATGTGCACATCAAGGTTATTATAGTTTTACATTTTTCATTAGTTTTTATTTTTATTTAGCTATTCAAATTGCCTTTTTGTTTCAGTTCAGTTTTAGTTCGTTCAACAAGTGATGCAGCAGTTTTTGTTTAGTTTTTATTTTGAGGAATTGACTCGTTTTTATTTAGTATTTATTTGGTCTCAGTCTTAGTTGTAGTTTTTCAGGTTTTAGGAGAAAGCATCCCATAATGTTCCCATCAGTCCTCATCACGTTTCCATTCACTCTTATCTACCTGTGTGTCGTACTCTGAGTTGTACCATATTGAGCTGTGGCCTTTTTTTCCTGCAACTTTAGCATCTCTTGCTACAACTAAGCTGATGTTATCTGAGATTCACTTTAGTTTTAGTTTTGTATTATTATTGTAGTTTTTATTTAGTTCTCATTTTTGGAAAAAATGTCATTTTTATTTTCTGTTTACTAAATTATTTTTTCACTGCTAGTTTTAGTTAGCTATAATAACCCAAGTGCACATAAATGAAATTTGCAGTTTTTGGAGGGATGACATATCTATCTCTTTTCAGGAGGGTGCCACCGGTGAATGTGCGGATCCTCTACGCACTTGGGATTATAACACTGTTCCCTAAATTGAAGGACCCGGATTCCAAGAATGGCTATGTGAGTAAATGCATCCCCATACATTCTGTGTTGTAAACTGTTTTTGTCTGCATCTATTGCAAGTCTGCCAGTCCTAGGTGAGGGATCCCTCCTCTGTTGCTCACAGTGAGGTTTCTCCAATTTATTTCCTCGTTTGAGGGTTTTCCCGGAGTTTTTCCTCAGTTGATGTAAGTCGATGTATTTTTCTTTATCAACAGGAACATTTCCATGATCACCAGAGTGGTTCCAGCTACTTAGCGTGGAGGCTGAAAACTGTTCAGCGGAACTCTGCTCAAGACAGCAAGAAATCCAGGACCACTTTCCAAGAGGGCCCCAAGACTCCACGCAGTATCCGTTCAGATGAGAAGCAGTTGACCGGTGATGAATGCAGGGAAGCCATATCGGTGATGAAGCACTCAAGCGATGTGACCCTTGTCAAAAATAAGATGAAGGCAACATTCCAGCACAGGCAAAAGGTGGTTCAAGACCCGGATACTGCCTCTACTGTCCTGGATCTCTTTCCCAGATTCTTGGATACACCTGGCTTGGTAAACATAAAATGAATTGTTGACGACTTTGTGATTGCCTTATTTTGCTTGACCGCTTGCTTGACTATTAATTGACACCCAAAGCGCCATTACAATGGTTTTCACATTCACACACACAAACGTTTTCTGTTTAAGATAGACCAAGACTTCATGATGATCTTTGGTGAGGAGGTGTCTGGTAAATTCCTGTCCAAGTGGCCAACATTTTTCAAATCAAGAGTCATCGCAGATTGCTGCAAGAATCTAACCCCAAGTCCGCATGTGGATGAGCTACTTCTGTCTGCACAACAGGAGTCTGATGATGGTGGTAAGTGTTAATTGAATAGTGGGAACAGTAGATTGCACATGCTTTTAGTGTACACAACAAAAGAGGACATTGTTGTGTTCTTTCATGTTTTTGGCCCCTTTACTACAAATCACATACTGCACCTTACTGCTAACCATATTCAATCCATGGTGTAATTTAAGAAAACGCTACTATAACTGATGCTGTAATGCTTATAAGGAAATAAAAGGCATTTTATAGTGTCACTTCTAATTAGGCATGGGCCGGTATGAGATTCTGACGGTATGATAACCTTAGGCAAAAATATCACGGTTTCACGGTATTATGATTACAGCTCTAAAATGTGTATTTTGAATGTCTGTATTTAAAAACAAGAAAAATAAAAAAACTTTTCCATTGAACAGTCTTTTATTTTTAAACAATAGAACAAGCTGGACATTAGTAAATATGTATTTAAAATAAATAATTAAAAAATGACTGAATTCTTTCTAAATAAAAAAATTAAATAAATAAATAAATGCAGTCAGTCCTTTAACTGAAGCTAAACCTGCAACTCAAGTTTATGAATTATTAGCTGCTGATTGCCCTGGTGGAAGAGAGACCACCGTTGTACGACATCACGCAAGTAATGCCGAGCTAACACTGTGTGTGCTTTGTTTTGATAACTACGGTCCGCACTCCGTTCCGTCATTTCCTGTTTTTATGTTTTGGGTGACTGGCACGAGACTAGCGGTACCCGATGTTTAGGAGACTTATTACATTTCACGCAGGCGCAGAACGTACACGCTACTGTGTAGCCGGGGCGGTGTGTTTCAGTGAAACTTTTCTACCGAACGGGTCAGACAGGAGGCGACGGAGTGGTCGGATGAGGCAGTCGACCTTGGGCGGTGTGTGGGGGCCTTAAGACGGGGGGAAAAGTTCGGGGGCTCGCCTCCTTCAGCCATCATACAGCCTGCAGAGCTGCCTGCTTGTCACTCACGGAGGTGCGCGGGGGGAGGGGCACTACGCTGCAGCTGCACACAGCGTCAGGGACCTCCACTTTCTCTCTGACGAGACGTCACAAAATAAAAATTAAAAAACGCTCATACCGCAGGGACGGTATGACAGAAAATTTTAGCGGTTTTGAAACCTTGACTTTTTCATACCGTGGTATACCTTGAAACCAGTAACCGGCCCATGCCTACTTCTAATTCTGCAGTGTAGCATTCTGAAGAGTGGGACTCTGAGATGACCGCCATCCTTCTGCTGCTTCATCTCTTGCCTCCAACAGTTAAAGGCAAGAAGACCGGCAAAATGAGTGCATCAGAGGCTGCTAGACGCCTGATCAAGTTCATGAAGGTATTTTCTTAGGACTGTACATCACTGATGCAAGGTTTTCATGTCAGCTGATATAAGGTTTTCAGGAGCCAATATAGCAGGGTAATTGGGGGGGTGCCGTTAAATTGTTTTTAAAAAGTCATCCATCCATTCATCACACAAAAATTAATGTTGTGTACATTCATAGATCCATCCCTGAATTAATTACTTCTGTACATCTATCTATCAAATATTAATTCATCAAGTTGTGTATTGTGCACATCCATTCATACAGCCAGTTGCACATGAATTAAAATGACTCGAGTAAAAACATCTCTCTCTCTCTCTCTCTCTCTCTCTCTCTCTCTCTCTCTCTCTCTCTCTCTCTCTCTCTCTCTCTCTCTCTCAGGTGGGGTCAAGCATGGAGACCTTCCTTAAAGAAACTGGCCCCAAACACTCCTTTCTTCTCGGTGTCGGAGAAAGACGCAACAGCATCCAGGATTTCTACATCATCCTGGACCAGAAGGCCATTCCCCGCAGGATGCAGACCCCAGTTGCTGCCTTTGATGAGCTGTTCAAGGCGCATTATGCTTTTGCCGTGTCGTATGATGATGCGCTGTCCAGCTTCTTCATCTTCATCCAAACCACCGTGTATGGCATTGACGTTGGCAAAGTGAAAGAGAGTCCTCGGGTAAAAGAAATTAGAGCGAGGCTTCTTCACTATGAAGTTTGACGAGTCTAGTTGGCTCAATAGAGGAACTGGTTAATGACATCCAGGCTCACACAAAGGAAGCTGTTGTAAATTGTTTGTCTTCTGATGCATCTAGAGAAACTTTGGAGAGAGTTGAGAGTTGTTTTGATCAACTAGAAAACCCATTTTCATGTCTTAACACAGAAACTAAAAGGATGAGGCATTTTGAAAAGAAATGGAATATAGTAGAACCCGTAGAGCATGTTCTGGGTGTCCGTTTTGATACAAGAAGAGATAGAATGACAGGCACGTATAGGCAAGTTCCGGTCAATGACAAGTTCATGTATGTACCTATCCGGGGGTCTCTCTCATCTATGTTCAGTAACACTGAACTCTGTAAGTTTCCAAGAAGTAAAACCACACCAGGAGGGATTTTACAGAGATATAAGTGATGTGTCCTACTTTAAAAATCATAGTTTGTTTTCTCAGCAAGAACCCGCTCTTCAGATCCAGCTCTACTATGATGATTTTGAAACTGCCAATCCATTGGGCTTAAAAAAAGGAGTGCACAAACTTGGATGTGTTTATTTTATTTTGAGAAATTTATCACCAAAGCTCAATTCTGTGTTAATGAATATTCATCTTGTCGCTCTCTTTCACTCAGAGGATCTTAAGAAATATGGGTTTGAGCCAATTCGGAAGCCACTTGTTGATGATCTGAAGATTTTGGAGACTGAAGGAATACAGTTGCCATTTTCAGCTACACCTGTGAAGGGTTCAGTCATTCAGGTTACAGGAGACAATTTAGCTCTACATTCTCTTTTTTTTTCTCTTTTTTCTCTTCAATTTAGCTCTTACATTCTCATACTGCTGTAGGTTATGTTTAACTGATAAAAGTGAATATCAGTCAGTTTTCAGTGAAGATCACCCAGGTTTAACTCTACGTTCAAAAGACCTTCATGTTGAGCATGTTCGTGCCATCCAGGAAAATCCTGCTTTGAAATCAACATTTGGTGTCAAACGAGACTGTCCACTCAATTCCCTCCAGTTTTTCCATTCGTCAAACAATTACGCTGTAGACATAATGCATGACCTAGTGGTGCAATATGAATTAAAGCTTGTGTTTCAGTATTTGATCAAGAATTCAATATCCCTGAGTTCATTGTCTGAAAGAATTGTTGGCTTTAATTATCGATACACACAGAGAAAGAACATGCCAGGTGGGCTTAAGCTGGATGACAACAGCAAAGATCGTGGACTTAATGCTATCCAGTCTTGGTGCCTCCTACGCAATGCCCCGCTGATATTTGGAGATTTAGTTAAAAGAGGGGATACCTCTTGGCAATTGTTACTCCTTTTAATTCAAATTGTAAACATTGTGTTTTCACCAACTATAACTCATGGTATGACTTGTTATTTGAAACATTTCATTTTTGAACATCACAAACTTTTTAAATCCATCTTCCCAGAGCAAAATCTCATTCCAAAACATCACCATATGATCCACTACCCAAGCCGTATTAGAAGAATTGGACCACTCATACACACTTGGTGCATGCGATTCAAAGGAAAACATAATTTCTTCAAGAAATCTGTTAAAAACTTCAAAAATATTGCGAAGACTCTGTTTAAGAAACATTAGGCTCAGTTAGCATTTCATTTTGAGAACTTCTATTTCTAAAGATTACAGTTTGGTCCTATCTCCGAATTCCTGGTCAGCAGTATAGAGGGTGGAGAGGTGCTGAATGAAGCTTTTGATGTGTCGTCAGTTTCCACCACTTCCTGGGTCAAAAACTATGGCACAGAGTATCAAGTTGGGATGTATGTGGTTACTGGAGTTGAAAATGAGATGCCTTTGTTCAACAGGATTGACAGTATCATTGTTAAAGACAACAATGCCTATCTTTTGATTTGTAAAGTCTCAAATATTTTTTTAGATGATCATTTAAATGCATTTGGTATTGAGGAGAAAAATGCGGTTTTCACAGTGATCTGTGTAAATGACCTGGTATATTACAGACCTTGTGATAGACAATTTTTATATGACACGGATGACCAAGTGTACCTTGTTCCATACTGTAATTATATGTTAATCCATGCAGACTGTTAATTGTTAATGTGGTGTGGTGGCCATTTAACAAGACTATTTTGCCTTGTGTATTTTTTGTGACAGATTTGGCGTGGTTGTGGTGGTTAAGGGTGGGTGTGTTAATTGGTAGTCAAATTTTACACCCATTGGTCTGAATGCATTGGTAGTCAGTGTAGCATTTTCAATCGCAGTCAGTGTAACAGTTTATTAAAATTACACTAGTGTGGAGTACTATTGACACTGCACACATTAGAGTGTTAATTTTGAACTCCTGACAGTGTTGAAATAACTATAGCTGAGTGTAAAAACACAAACACTGACACTATACATGTTTTAGTCAGTGTTAATTTTGAAATCGCTACAGTGTTAAAATTACTAGACCCTAAGTGTAAAAATATACACTGACTCTAGTGTAGAGTATTATTGACACTTCACAAGTGTTGGTCAGTGTTAACTCCCTACAGTGTTGAAATAACTATACCCAAGTGTAAAAACATTAACACTAGTGTCAGTGTTAGATTAACACTGAAAAGAGTGGACGCATATACACACTTTCTTGGTGCTAAATTTAACACTCTCAGAGTTGATTTAACACTGGCTTTTTTGCTGTGAGGACGTAACAGACACCAATTTATTTCGTTGAGAAATAGGGTAGTGAAAGAAATAAGAAAATCTAAAGCAGATTTTTTCATTACTGCCCTGAATAGTGCGAGGGGGAACTCTAAAATAACCTGGAATTACATTAAAAAACTATTGGGCGATTCCCCAAAAAAACCCAAAACAAAACTAATGCAAATTCACTTAAATGGAACTATCTTGACAGAACCTCAAGTGATGGCTGATGCTTTCAACAACTACTTCATTGAGTTTGTGTCAGAAATTTCAGATAAGTTTACAGTAAAACAAAGGAGAGAATACCCTGCATTGCCTGCAACACAGTCCTTTACCATTACAAATATTACTGAGACTAAAGTTATCGATTTAATTCGATCGCTTAAACCATCCAAAGCAAAGGATATTTTTGGAATGGACACGAACATGCTTAAAGATTTAGGTTCAGCTCTCGCCACTCCTATTGCCTCAATTATTAATCTTTCAATCTCATTGGGTCATTTCCCAAAGACCTGGAAATCTGCTATTGTTACCCCTCTTTTTAAATCTGGTGACTCAACTTCCTTGCATAACTATCGCCCAATAAGCATTCTTCCGGCTATTTCCAAAATCGCAGAAAAATGGGTGGCACAGCAGATTGTCCATTACTTAAACAGCAGCTCCCCCTCTCTCCATGCCATGCAGCTTGGTTTTAGATTCAAGCATTCCACTGAAATGGCTACATGCTTCTTTATTGAGAAAATAAAATCCTTTCTCGATAAGGGTAGAGTTGTAGGGGCGGTGTTTCTGGACCTCAGGAAAGCATTTGATACAGTAAATCATTCTGTTTCTGTCTTCTTACTAAGCTCTTAAAATTCAACTTCTCTCAAAACGTTGTGAGCTGGATTGAATCATATCTGCATGATCGAACACAATCTGTATCAGTTAATAATTGCAGATCTGACTCTCTTAGGCTAACCTCCGGTGTCCCTCAGGGGTCAATATTAGGCCCCCTTCTATTTAGTCTTTATATTAATGATTTGCCCACTGTTTGTCCGGAGGCTGAATGCTTCATGTATGCAGACGATACAGTTTTCTTTGTTCATGGTCACACCAAAGACACTGTTGCCGCTAAACTCATTAAAACAATGTCCTGTGTTACAACTTGGTTGCAGGAGTGCTGTGTGCAGCTAAATATTTCTAAAACTGTAGGCATGTATTTCACTAAAACAAATAGAGTATCATCTGACCCCAACATACATGTTAATGGAGAAAGACTACAAATTGTCAGCCAATATAAATATCTTGGGATAATAATAGATTCAGAGCTTTCTTTTAAAGCCCATATTGGCAAATTGTGTAAAAAAATCAAGTTTAATCTTGCAAATGTTCGTGCAGTTCGAAATGAAATGTCAACTGAAGCTGCAAAAATGTATTTGCATTCGATGATTTTTAGCCATTTTAACTATTGAGTTTTAAAAAAAACCCATTGGAAATCTTGTATAAACAAGCAATTAAAGCTATGGATAAAAACCTAGGCATTATCATCACTGTGCAATTTAAAAAAAAAAATACAGTATTTTAAATTGGGACAGTCTTCAAATATTTGCAGACTTAAAACTGACCTATAAAGTACTGCATAAATTGGCTCCAGATCCCCTGCAAGAGTTCATCAGCCAAAGAAACAGCCTTGAGCGTGTCACTCGAGGCTCGGTTAGAGGTGACTGTTGTATTCCTCTGTGCAGGAGCACTTTCAGTAAGTCGGCCTGGTCAGTAAGGAGTGCAAGTGTGTGGAACTCAGTACCTGAGGAGGTTAAACTGCTTACAACATACAAGGCCTTCACAAAAAAATTGAAACTGTGGCTTATCAACACCTACAGCTGCCAACACTAAAAGATAAGCCTGTTGTGTTGTTTGATGTCATGTATTTTTTATTTTTTTTTGTATGGTAAGTTTTTGTATATGTATTTTGTATGTTGTACGTTTTGTTTTTGTTGTTTGTTTGTTTGTTTGTTTGTTTGTTTGTTTTTGGTTTTTTAATTCTCTGCTCTTTTTTACATCATGGCCAGGGGACTACAGATGAAAACTAGCCTTCTGGCTAACTCTGGCTTTTTTAACCATGCGTAATCATGTGTTTTATGAAATTGCACTGTCCCCTTTTAAGTAAACTAATAACAATAATAATAACGTGTTAATGGTTTTGTAACTGTGCTTTGTAAAATATTTTTTGTGTTTAGTGAAGTATTATTGTGTTTTGTTATTGTGATTCTGACATGTTATCCTGTTTTGTGACTTTGTTTTGTGACCTGTTATCGTATTTTAATACTGCACTCTATAAAATCCTATCGTTTTTTGTGAAATGTTACCGTGTTTTGTTACTGTGCTCTGTAAAATGTTTTTTTGTTTTGTGAAGCATTTTTGTGTTTCGATATTGTGATGTTGACACATGTTTTGTGACCTGTTATCATGTTTTGTGATGTTATCATGTTTTGTGAAGTATTATTGTCTTTTGTTATTGTCATTCTGACATGTTATCGTGTTTTGTGACTTGTTAATGTGTTTTGTGACATGTTATCATGTTTTGTGACTTTTTTTGTGACATGTTATCAAGGTTTGTGACATGTTATCGTATTTTGTGACATGTTATCATGTTGTGTAACTGCTCTGTAAAATGTTTTTGTGTTTTGTGAAGTGTTATTGTGTTTTGTTATTGTGATTCTGACATGTTATCGTGTATTGTTACTTTTTATCATGTTATGTGACATGTTATCGTGTTTTATGACTTTGTTTTGTGACATGTTATCGAGTTTCAATGACTTTGTTTTGTGACATGTTATCGTGTTTTGTGACTTGTTAATGTGTTTTGTGACATGTTATCATGTTTTGTGACTTTTTTTGTGACATGTTATCAAGGTTTGTGACATGTTATCGTGTTTTGTGACATGTTATCATGTTGTGTAACTGCTCTGTAAAATCTTTTTGTGTTTTGTGAAGTGTTATTAGGGCCCGAGCAGGTCACGACCTGCGAGGTCCCTATTGTTTTTCGAATGATTATTATTTTTCTTTTTCTTTGCAAATGGAAATTGCATTTTTCACTGCCTGAACATAACCCAAAACCCACCAAACTTGGAATATAAGTCACACCTGGCGAAAAATTTTATAATCTATTGTCGTCCTGAATTTCCACCACTAGGTGGCGCTACAGTGAAGGAAAGTGTGTTTTGGCTTATAACTCCCATATACTTTGTCGCACATTCAAAAATCTTACATCCACGCGTTCACTGAATTGTGCTGAATCTCGTGGTATAGGCCACGCCCATTTCCGCCTACCGTTTTTTTCGCAATTTCGCGAAATGTCGCAAACCTACTTTTTCGAACTCCTCCCAGGAAATTTCACCGATGTGCACGAAAATTTGCACACGGCATCTGTGGACGCTCCTGACAAAAATTTATTAAAAGAATTTTGATAGCACAAAAAATACTCAAGTTATTAAATAACAACTTCCTGCAGATTTCGTTCCAAACAGGAAGTGTTGCATATCTCCACATTGGGGTGTCCGAATGACATGAAACTCAGGTCACTACTTTCACATGAGCCCCTGAGGCTCTCTGCAAAATTTTGTGCCATGACCACTAGGTGGCGCTCTTTAAATGTAAGTAATTTGTATCTCCACATCGGTTAGTTGGATTCACACAAAACTTGGTACATATATTGCCAATGACCTCCTGAGGATATCTGTTAAAGGTTTTACTGATCCGCCACTAGGTGGCGCTCTGGTGGCTGTCTGAATTCATAATGAGTGTGTATTGTGGGAGCTACAGTGTGTGACATGGAGAGTGCGAGAGTGGAGAGCAGCTGGAAAAACTGAGGACAAATTCTCTTCACCCTGATGTGGATCCCACATCTTTTACTTCACATAGACAATATATACATAGAAATGTAGGTAGTCTTGTTGGCTTTCAGCTGATTGTCTGATTGCAGATGTAGGACTCAAACTTTTGGCTGTGGAAGTCCTAGAGCGACAAGCACTCCAGCAACTCCCCCATAAGCCGCCATGTTAATTTTGAGCCTAAATTTCTGGAGGAGAGCAGACATTACCTGTTCTGTCTCTCGCTCTGGCGACATCATTTTTCACTCTACAGAAATAAAAAAGACATCACAGAGTTCAACAATGTCTGCTGTTACTCACTGTATGAAGATTCTGGTGATAACCCATGCACTTTTTTCAAAAATCGCAGGAGTTTGGGAGGCGTTTTCCCATTCGTTCTTAGGGGGACATTTTCAACTTCGGTTCTGCCACTGCTCCAGCAGCCAGAGAAACTGTTCACCTTTTTAAGCTTTTTCAGCCCTCTTACCTGTCAGCTTTTCTGCCTTTACAGGAAGCAGCACACAGCACGCAGCAGGCCACGACTGCTGCACACCGCGGCGGCAGTACTCGCCGACACGCGCGGCCTGCGAGGGCCCGTTCATCGCTGCTTGCAGCTTTAATTGTGTTTTGTTATTGTGATTCTGACATGTTGTCGTGTATTGTTACTTTTTATCATGTTATGTGACATGTTATCGTGTTTTATGACTTTGTTTTGTGACATGTTATCGAGTTTCGTGACTTTGTTTTGTGACATGTTATCGTGTTTTGTGACTTGTTAATGTGTTTTGTGACATGTTATCATGTTTTGTGACTTTTTTTGTGACATGTTATCAAGGTTTGTGACATGTTATCGTGTTTTGTGACATGTTATCATGTTGTGTAACTGCTCTGTAAAATGTTTTTGTGTTTTGTGAAGTGTTATTGTGTTTTGTTATTGTGATTCTGACATGTTATCGTGTATTGTTACTTTTTATCATGTTTTGTGACATGTTATCGTGTTTTATGACTTTGTTTTGTGACATGTTATCGAGTTTCGTGACTTTGTTTTGTGACATGTTATCGTGTTTTGTGACCTATCGTCTTTTAATACTGCACTCTGTAAAATGCTATCGTTTTTTGTGAAATGTTACTGTGTTTTGTTACTGTGCTCTGTAAAATGTTTTTGTGTTTTGTTGAAGTATTATCATGTTACTTTATTGTGATTCTGACATGTTGCTGTGTGTTGTGACTGTTTTGTGACATGTTATCCTGTCTTCTGACTTTGTTTTGTGACATGTTATCATGTTTTGTGACTTTGTTTTGTGACCTGTTATCGTGTTTTGTGACCTGTTATCATGTTTTGTGACCTGTTATCGTGTTTCGTGACCTGTGATCGTGTTTCGTGACCTGTGATGGTGTTTCGTGACATGTGATGGTGTTTCGTGACATGTGATCGTGTTTCGTGACTGTTTTTGTGACATTTTATCGTGTTTTGTGACTTTGTTTTGCGACATGTTATCGTGTTTTGTGACCTGTTATCGTCTTTTAATACTGTGCTCTGTAAAATGTTTTTGTGTTTTGTTGAAGTATAATCGTGTTACTTTATTGTGATTCTGACATGTTTCTGTGTTGTGACTGTTTTGTGACATGTTATCCTGTCTTCTGATTTTGTTTTGTGACATGTTATCATGTTTTGTGACTTTGTTTTGAGACCTGTTATCATGTTTTGTGACTTTGTTTTGTGACCTGTTATCGTGTTATGTGATCTGTGATCGTGCTTAGTGACATGTGATCGTGTTTCGTGACATGTGATCGTGTTTCGTGAGATGCGATCGTGTTTCTTGACTTTGTTTTGTGACATGTTATCGTGTTTCGTGACTTGTGATCTTGTTTTATGACATGTGATCGTGTTTTGTGATCGTGTTTCGTGACCTGTGATCGTGTTTCGTGACATGTGATCGTGTTTCGTGTTTTGTGACTTTGTTTTGTGACGTTATCTGATTGTGACCTGTTACTGTGTTTTGCTACTGTGCTCTGTAAAATGTTTTTGTGTTTTGTTGAAGTATTATTGTGTTACTTTATTGTGATTCTGACATGTTACCCTGTGTTGTGACTGTTTTGTGACATGTTATCCTGTCTTCTGACTTTGTTTTGTGATATGTTATCATGTTTTGTGACTTTGTTTTGTGACCTATTATTGTGTTTTGTGACCTGTGATCGTGTTTCGTGACATAAGATCGTGTTTCGTGACATAAGATCGTGTTTCGTGACATGCGATCGTGTTTCGTGACATGTGATCGTGTTTCGTGACTGTTTTTGTGACATGTTATCGTGTTTTGTGACTTTGTTTTGCGACATGTTATCGTGTTTTGTGACCTGTTATCGTCTTTTAGTACTGCACTCTGTAAAATGCTATCGTTTTTGTGAAATGTTACTGTGTTTTGTTACTGTGCTCTGTAAAATGTTTTTGTGTTTTGTTGAAGTATTAGCGTGTTACTTTATTGTGATTCTGACATGTTACCGTGTGTTGTGACTGTTTTGTGACATGTTATCCTGTCTTCTGACTTTGTTTTGTGACATGTTATCACGTTTTATGACATTTTATGTGACTTTGTTTTGTGACGTGTTAGTGTTTTGCGACCTGTGATCGTGTTTCTTGACATGTGATCGTGTTTTATGACATGTGATCGTGTTTTGTGATCGTGTTTCGTGACCTGTGATCGTGTTTCGTGACATGTGATCGTGTTTCGTGACATGTGATGGTGTTTCGTGACTGTTTTTGTGACATGTTAACGTGTTTTGTGACTTTGTCTCGTGACATGTTATCTTGTTTTGTGACCTGTTATCGTCTTTTAATACTGCACACTGTAAAATGCTATCGTTTTTGTGAAATGTTGCTGTGTTTTGTTACTGTGCTCTGTAAAATGTTTTTGTGTTTTGTTTAAGTACTATCGTGTTAATTTATTGTGATTCTGACATGTTACCGTGTGTTGTGACTGCTTTGTGACATGTTATCCTGTCTTCTGACTTTGTTTTGTGATATGTTATGTTTTGTGACTTTGTTTTGTGACCTGTTATTGTGTTTTGTGACCTGTGATCGTGTTTCGTGACATGTGATGGTGTTTCGTGACCTGTGATCGTGTTTCGTGACCTGTGATCGTGTTTCGTGGCCTGTGATCGTGTTTCGTGACATGTGATCGTGTTTCGTGAAATGTGATCGTGTTTCGTGACTTTGTTTTGTGACATGTTATCGTATTTTGTGACATGTTATCCTGTCTTCTGACTATGTTTTGTGACATGTTATCATGTTTTGTGACATGTTATCATGTTTTGTGACTTTGTTTTGTGACCTGTTATCGTGTTTTGCTACCTGTGATCGTGTTCCGTGACATGTGATCGTGTTTCGTGAAATGTGATCGTGTTTCGTGACTTTGTTTTGTGACATGTTATCGTGTTTTGTAACCTGTTATCGTCTTTTAATGCACTCTGTAAAATGCTATCGTTTTTTGTGAAATGTCACTGTGTTTTGTTACTATGCTCTGTAAAATGTTTTTGTGTTTTGTTGAAGTATTATTGTGTTACTTTATTGTGATTCTGACATGCTACCGTGTGTTGTGACTGTTTTGTGACATGTTATCCTGTCTTCTGACTTTGTTTTGTGACATGTTATAACGTTTTGTGACATGTTATCATGTTTTGTGACTTTGTTTTGTGACCTGTTATCGTGTTTCGTGACATGTGATCGTGTTTCGTGACATGTTATCGTGTTTCGTGACATGTGATCGTGTTTTGTGACCTGTGATCGTGTTTCGTGACAATTGATCGTGTTTCGTGACATGTGATCGTGTTTCGTGACATGTGATCGTGTTTCGTGACTGTTTTTGTGACATGTGATCGTGTTTCGTGACTTTTTTTCTGACATGTTATCATGTTTTGTGACTTTGTTTTGTGACCTGTTATCGTGTTTTGTGACATGTAATCGTGTTTCGTGACTGTTTTTGTGACATGTTATAGTGTTTTGTTACTTTGCTCTGTAAAATGTTTTGTGAAGTATTATTGTGTTTTGTTATTGTGATTCTGACATGTTATCGTGTATTGTTACTTTTTATCATGTTTTGTGACATGTTAGCGTGTTTTGTGACTGTGCTTTATAAAATATTTTTTGTGTTTAGTGAAGTATTATTGCGTTCTGTTATTGTGACATGTTATCGTGTTTTGTGACTTTGTTTTGTGACGTTATCCTGTTTTGTGACCTGTTACTGTGTTTTGTTACTGTGCTCTGTAAAATGTTTTTGTGTTTTGTTGAAGTATTATCGTGTTACTTTATTGTGATTCTGACATGTTACCGTGTTGTGACTGTTTTGTGACATGTTATCATGTTTTGTGACTTTGTTTTGTGACCTGTTATCGTGTTTCGTGACCTGTGATCGTGTTTCGTGACCTGTGATCGTGTTTCGTGATATGTGATGGTGTTTCGTGACATGTGATCGTGTTTCGTGACTGTTTTTGTGACATTTTATCGTGTTTTGTGACTTTGTTTTGCGACATGTTATCGTGTTTTGTGACCTGTTATCGTCTTTTAATACTGCACTCTGTAAAATGCTATCGTTTTTTGTGAAATGTCACTGTGTTTTGTTACTATGCTCTGTAAAATGTTTTTGTGTTTTGTTGAAGTATTATTGTGTTACTTTATTGTGATTCTGACATGCTACCGTGTGTTGTGACTGTTTTGTGACATGTTATCATGTTTTGTGACTTTGTTTTGTGACCTGTTATCGTGTTTCGTGACCTGTGATCGTGTTTCGTGACCTGTGATCGTGTTTCGTGACATGTGATGGTGTTTCGTGACATGTGATCGTGTTTCGTGACTGTTTTTGTGACATTTTATCGTGTTTTGTGACTTTGTTTTGCGACATGTTATCGTGTTTTGTGACCTGTTATCGTCTTTTAATACTGCACTCTGTAAAATGCTATCGTTTTTTGTGAAATGTCACTGTGTTTTGTTACTTTGCTCTGTAAAATGTTTTGTGAAGTATTATTGTGTTTTGTTATTGTGATTCTGACATGTTATCGTGTATTGTTACTTTTTATCATGTTTTGTGACATGTTAGCGTGTTTTGTGACTGTGCTTTATAAAATATTTTTTGTGTTTAGTGAAGTATTATTGTGTTTTGTTATTGTGACATGTTATCGTGTTTTGTGACTTTGTTTTGTGACGTTATCCTGTTTTGTGACCTGTTACTGTGTTTTGTTACTGTGCTCTGTAAAATGTTTTTGTGTTTTGTTGAAGTATTATCGTGTTACTTTATTGTGATTCTGACATGTTACCGTGTTGTGACTGTTTTGTGACATGTTATCCTGTCATCTGACTTTGTTTTGTGACATGTTATCATGTTTTTTGACTTTGTTTTGTGACCTGTTATCGTGTTTTGTGACCTGTTATCATGTTTTGTGACCTGTTATCGTGTTTCGTGACCTGTGATCGTGTTTCGTGACCTGTGATGGTGTTTCGTGACATGTGATGGTGTTTCGTGACATGTGATCGTGTTTCGTGACTGTTTTTGTGACATTTTATCGTGTTTTGTGACTTTGTTTTGCGACATATTATCGTGTTTTGTGACCTGTTATCGTCTTTTAATACTGTGCTCTGTAAAATGTTTTTGTGTTTTGTTGAAGTATAATCGTGTTACTTTATTGTGATTCTGACATGTTACTGTGTGTTGTGACTGTTTTGTGACATGCTATCCTGTCTTCTGACTTTGTTTTGTGACATGTTATCATGTTTTGTGACTTTGTTTTGTGACCTGTTATCATGTTTTGTGACTTTGTTTTGTGACCTGTTATCGTGTTTCGTGACTTTGTTTTGTGACCTGTTATCGTGTTATGTGATCTGTGATCGTGCTTAGTGACATGTGATCGTGTTTCGTGACATGTGATCGTGTTTCGTGAGATGCGATCGTGTTTCTTGACTTTGTTTTGTGACATGTTATCGTGTTTCGTGACTTGTGATCTTGTTTTATGACATGTGATCGTGTTTTGTGATCGTGTTTCGTGACCTGTGATCTTGTTTCGTGACATGTGATCGTGTTTCGTGACATGTGATGGTGTTTCGTGACTGTTTTTGTGACATGTTAACGTGTTTTGTGACTTTGTCTCGTGACATGTTATCTTGTTTTGTGACCTGTTATCGTCTTTTAATACTGCACACTGTAAAATGCTATCGTTTTTGTGAAATGTTGCTGTGTTTTGTTACTGTGCTCTGTAAAATGTTTTTGTGTTTTGTTGAAGTATTATTGTGTTACTTTATTGTGATTCTGACATGTTACCCTGTGTTGTGACTGTTTTGTGACATGTTATCCTGTCTTCTGACTTTGTTTTGTGATATGTTATGTTTTGTGACTTTGTTTTGTGACCTGTTATTGTGTTTTGTGACCTGTGATCGTGTTTCGTGACATGTGATGGTGTTTCGTGACCTGTGATCGTGTTTCGTGACCTGTGATCGTGTTTCGTGACCTGTGATCGTGTTTCGTGGCCTGTGATCGTGTTTCGTGACATGTGATCGTGTTTCGTGAAATGTGATCGTGTTTCGTGACTTTGTTTTGTGACATGTTATCGTATTTTGTGACATGTTATCCTGTCTTCTGACTATGTTTTGTGACATGTTATCATGTTTTGTGACATGTTATCATGTTTTGTGACTTTGTTTTGTGACCTGTTATCGTGTTTTGCTACCTGTGATCGTGTTCCGTGACATGTGATCGTGTTTCGTGAAATGTGATCGTGTTTCGTGACTTTGTTTTGTGACATGTTATCGTGTTTTGTGACCTGTTATCGTCTTTTAATGCACTCTGTAAAATGCTATCGTTTTTTGTGAAATGTCACTGTGTTTTGTTACTATGCTCTGTAAAATGTTTTTGTGTTTTGTTGAAGTATTATCGTGTTACTTTATTGTGATTCTGACATGTTACCGTGTTGTGACTGTTTTGTGACATGTTATCCTGTCTTCTGACTTTGTTTTGTGACATGTTATCATGTTTTTTGACTTTGTTTTGTGACCTGTTATCGTGTTTTGTGACCTGTTATCATGTTTTGTGACCTGTTATCGTGTTTCGTGACCTGTGATCGTGTTTCGTGACCTGTGATGGTGTTTCGTGACATGTGATGGTGTTTCGTGACATGTGATCGTGTTTCGTGACTGTTTTTGTGACATTTTATCGTGTTTTGTGACTTTGTTTTGCGACATATTATCGTGTTTTGTGACCTGTTATCGTCTTTTAATACTGTGCTCTGTAAAATGTTTTTGTGTTTTGTTGAAGTATAATCGTGTTACTTTATTGTGATTCTGACATGTTACTGTGTGTTGTGACTGTTTTGTGACATGCTATCCTGTCTTGTGACTTTGTTTTGTGACATGTTATCATGTTTTGTGACTTTGTTTTGTGACCTGTTTTCATGTTTTGTGACTTTGTTTTGTGACCTGTTATCGTGTTATGTGATCTGTGATCGTGCTTAGTGACATGTGATCGTGTTTCGTGACATGTGATCGTGTTTCGTGAGATGCGATCGTGTTTCTTGACTTTGTTTTGTGACATGTTATCGTGTTTCGTGACTTGTGATCTTGTTTTATGACATGTGATCGTGTTTTGTGATCGTGTTTCGTGACCTGTGATCTTGTTTCGTGACATGTGATCGTGTTTCGTGACATGTGATGGTGTTTCGTGACTGTTTTTGTGACATGTTAACGTGTTTTGTGACTTTGTCTCGTGACATGTTATCTTGTTTTGTGACCTGTTATCGTCTTTTAATACTGCACACTGTAAAATGCTATCGTTTTTGTGAAATGTTGCTGTGTTTTGTTACTGTGCTCTGTAAAATGTTTTTGTGTTTTGTTGAAGTATTATTGTGTCACTTTATTGTGATTCTGACATGTTACCCTGTGTTGTGACTGTTTTGTGACATGTTATCCTGTCTTCTGACTTTGTTTTGTGATATGTTATGTTTTGTGACTTTGTTTTGTGACCTGT
Source organism: Lagodon rhomboides (assembly GCA_039737535.1). Classification (NCBI taxonomy): domain Eukaryota; kingdom Metazoa; phylum Chordata; class Actinopteri; order Spariformes; family Sparidae; genus Lagodon; species Lagodon rhomboides. The sequence goes on from CM077805.1 coordinate 21,649,254, forward strand.
TATTGTGTTTTGTGACCTGTGATCGTGTTTCGTGACATGTGATGGTGTTTCGTGACCTGTGATCGTGTTTCGTGACCTGTGATCGTGTTTCGTGACCTGTGATCGTGTTTCGTGGCCTGTGATCGTGTTTCGTGACATGTGATCGTGTTTCGTGAAATGTGATCGTGTTTCGTGACTTTGTTTTGTGACATGTTATCGTATTTTGTGACATGTTATCCTGTCTTCTGACTATGTTTTGTGACATGTTATCATGTTTTGTGACATGTTATCATGTTTTGTGACTTTGTTTTGTGACCTGTTATCGTGTTTTGCTACCTGTGATCGTGTTCCGTGACATGTGATCGTGTTTCGTGAAATGTGATCGTGTTTCGTGACTTTGTTTTGTGACATGTTATCGTGTTTTGTGACCTGTTATCGTCTTTTAATGCACTCTGTAAAATGCTATCGTTTTTTGTGAAATGTCACTGTGTTTTGTTACTATGCTCTGTAAAATGTTTTTGTGTTTTGTTGAAGTATTATTGTGTTACTTTATTGTGATTCTGACATGCTACCGTGTGTTGTGACTGTTTTGTGACATGTTATCCTGTCTTCTGACTTTGTTTTGTGACATGTTATAACGTTTTGTGACATGTTATCATGTTTTGTGACTTTGTTTTGTGACCTGTTATCGTGTTTCGTGACATGTGATCGTGTTTCGTGACATGTTATCGTGTTTCGTGACATGTGATCGTGTTTTGTGACCTGTGATCGTGTTTCGTGACAATTGATCGTGTTTCGTGACATGTGATCGTGTTTCGTGACATGTGATCGTGTTTCGTGACTGTTTTTGTGACATGTGATCGTGTTTCGTGACTTTTTTCTGACATGTTATCATGTTTTGTTACTTTGTTTTGTGACCTGTTATCGTGTTTTGTGACATGTAATCGTGTTTCATGACTGTTTTTGTGACATGTTATAGTGTTTTGTTACTTTGCTCTGTAAAATGTTTTGTGAAGTATTATTGTGTTTTGTTATTGTGATTCTGACATGTTATCGTGTATTGTTACTTTTTATCATGTTTTGTGACATGTTAGCGTGTTTTGTGACTGTGCTTTATAAAATATTTTTTGTGTTTAGTGAAGTATTATTGTGTTTTGTTATTGTGACATGTTATCGTGTTTTGTGACTTTGTTTTGTGACGTTATCCTGTTTTGTGACCTGTTACTGTGTTTTGTTACTGTGCTCTGTAAAATGTTTTTGTGTTTTGTTGAAGTATTATCGTGTTACTTTATTGTGATTCTGACATGTTACCGTGTTGTGACTGTTTTGTGACATGTTATCATGTTTTGTGACTTTGTTTTGTGACCTGTTATCGTGTTTCGTGACCTGTGATCGTGTTTCGTGACCTGTGATCGTGTTTCGTGACATGTGATGGTGTTTCGTGACATGTGATCGTGTTTCGTGACTGTTTTTGTGACATTTTAGCGTGTTTTGTGACTTTGTTTTGTGACGTTATCCTGTTTTGTGACCTGTTACTGTGTTTTGTTACTGTGCTCTGTAAAATGTTTTTGTGTTTTGTTGAAGTATTATCGTGTTACTTTATTGTGATTCTGACATGTTACCGTGTTGTGACTGTTTTGTGACATGTTATCATGTTTTGTGACTTTGTTTTGTGACCTGTTATCGTGTTTCGTGACCTGTGATCGTGTTTCGTGACCTGTGATCGTGTTTCGTGACCTGTGATGGTGTTTCGTGACATGTGATGGTGTTTCGTGACATGTGATCGTGTTTCGTGACTGTTTTTGTGACATTTTATCGTGTTTTGTGACTTTGTTTTGCGACATATTATCGTGTTTTGTGACCTGTTATCGTCTTTTAATACTGTGCTCTGTAAAATGTTTTTGTGTTTTGTTGAAGTATAATCGTGTTACTTTATTGTGATTCTGACATGTTACTGTGTGTTGTGACTGTTTTGTGACATGTTATCCTGTCTTCTGACTTTTTTTTGTGACATGTTATCATGTTTTGTGACTTTGTTTTGTGACCTGTTATCATGTTTTGTGACTTTGTTTTGTGACCTGTTATCGTGTTATGTGATCTGTGATCGTGCTTAGTGACATGTGATCGTGTTTCGTGACATGTGATCGTGTTTCGTGAGATGCGATCGTGTTTCTTGACTTTGTTTTGTGACATGTTATCGTGTTTCGTGACTTGTGATCTTGTTTTATGACATGTGATCATGTTTTGTGATCGTGTTTCGTGACCTGTGATCGTGTTTCGTGACATGTGATCGTGTTTTGTGACATGTGATGGTGTTTCGTGACTGTTTTTGTGACATGTTAACGTGTTTTGTGACTTTGTTTTGTGACGTTATCCTGTTTTGTGACCTGTTACTGTGTTTTGTTACTGTGCTCTGTAAAATGTTTTTGTGTTTTGTTGAAGTATTATCGTGTTACTTTATTGTGATTCTGACATGTTACCGTGTTGTGACTGTTTTGTGACATGTTATCATGTTTTGTGACTTTGTTTTGTGACCTGTTATCGTGTTTCGTGACCTGTGATCGTGTTTCGTGACCTGTGATCGTGTTTCGTGACATGTGATGGTGTTTCGTGACATGTGATCGTGTTTCGTGACTGTTTTTGTGACATTTTAGCGTGTTTTGTGACTTTGTTTTGCGACATGTTATCGTGTTTTGTGACCTGTTATCGTCTTTTAATACTGCACTCTGTAAAATGCTATCGTTTTTTGTGAAATGTCACTGTGTTTTGTTACTATGCTCTGTAAAATGTTTTTGTGTTTTGTTGAAGTATTATTGTGTTACTTTATTGTGATTCTGACATGTTACCGTGTGTTGTGACTGTTTTGTGACATGTTATCCTGTCTTCTGACTTTGTTTTGTGACATGTTATAACGTTTTGTGACATGTTATCATGTTTTGTGACTTTGTTTTGTGACCTGTTATCGTGTTTCGTGACATGTGATCGTGTTTCGTGACATGTTATCGTGTTTCGTGACATGTGATCGTGTTTTGTGACCTGTGATCGTGTTTCGTGACAATTGATCGTGTTTCGTGACATGTGATCGTGTTTCGTGACATGTGATCGTGTTTCGTGACTGTTTTTGTGACATGTGATCGTGTTTCGTGACTTTTTTTCTGACATGTTATCATGTTTTGTGACTTTGTTTTGTGACCTGTTATCGTGTTTTGTGACATGTAATCGTGTTTCGTGACTGTTTTTGTGACATGTTATAGTGTTTTGTTACTTTGCTCTGTAAAATGTTTTGTGAAGTATTATTGTGTTTTGTTATTGTGATTCTGACATGTTATCGTGTATTGTTACTTTTTATCATGTTTTGTGACATGTTAGCGTGTTTTGTGACTGTGCTTTATAAAATATTTTTTGTGTTTAGTGAAGTATTATTGTGTTTTGTTATTGTGACATGTTATCGTGTTTTGTGACTTTGTTTTGTGACGTTATCCTGTTTTGTGACCTGTTACTGTGTTTTGTTACTGTGCTCTGTAAAATGTTTTTGTGTTTTGTTGAAGTATTATCGTGTTACTTTATTGTGATTCTGACATGTTACCGTGTTGTGACTGTTTTGTGACATGTTATCCTGTCTTCTGACTTTGTTTTGTGACATGTTATCATGTTTTTTGACTTTGTTTTGTGACCTGTTATCGTGTTTTGTGACCTGTTATCATGTTTTGTGACCTGTTATCGTGTTTCGTGACCTGTGATCGTGTTTCGTGACCTGTGATGGTGTTTCGTGACATGTGATGATGTTTCGTGACATGTGATCGTGTTTCGTGACTGTTTTTGTGACATTTTATCGTGTTTTGTGACTTTGTTTTGCGACATATTATCGTGTTTTGTGACCTGTTATCGTCTTTTAATACTGTGCTCTGTAAAATGTTTTTGTGTTTTGTTGAAGTATAATCGTGTTACTTTATTGTGATTCTGACATGTTACTGTGTGTTGTGACTGTTTTGTGACATGTTATCCTGTCTTCTGACTTTTTTTGTGACATGTTATCATGTTTTGTGACTTTGTTTTGTGACCTGTTATCATGTTTTGTGACTTTGTTTTGTGACCTGTTATCGTGTTATGTGATCTGTGATCGTGCTTAGTGACATGTGATCGTGTTTCGTGACATGTGATCGTGTTTCGTGAGATGCGATCGTGTTTCTTGACTTTGTTTTGTGACATGTTATCGTGTTTCGTGACTTGTGATCTTGTTTTATGACATGTGATCATGTTTTGTGATCGTGTTTCGTGACCTGTGATCGTGTTTCGTGACATGTGATCGTGTTTCGTGACATGTGATGGTGTTTCGTGACTGTTTTTGTGACATGTTAACGTGTTTTGTGACTTTGTCTCGTGACATGTTATCTTGTTTTGTGACCTGTTATCGTCTTTTAATACTGCACACTGTAAAATGCTATCGTTTTTGTGAAATGTCGCTGTGTTTTGTTACTATGCTCTGTAAAATGTTTTTGTGTTTTGTTTAAGTACTATCGTGTTAATTTATTGTGATTCTGACATGTTACCGTGTGTTGTGACTGCTTTGTGACATGTTATCCTGTCTTCTGACTTTGTTTTGTGATATGTTATGTTTTGTGACTTTGTTTTGTGACCTGTTATTGTGTTTTGTGACCTGTGATCGTGTTTCGTGACATGTGATGGTGTTTCGTGACCTGTGATCGTGTTTCGTGACCTGTGATCGTGTTTCGTGACCTGTGATCGTGTTTCGTGGCCTGTGATCGTGTTTCGTGACATGTGATCGTGTTTCGTGACTTTGTTTTGTGACATGTTATCGTATTTTGTGACATGTTATCCTGTCTTCTGACTATGTTTTGTGACATGTTATCATGTTTTGTGACATGTTATCATGTTTTCTGACTTTGTTTTGTGACCTGTTATCGTGTTTTGCTACTGTGCTCTGTAAAATGTTTTTGTGTTTTGTTGAAGTATTATTGTGTTACTTTATTATGATTCTGACATGTTACCCTGTGTTGTGACTGTTTTGTGACATGTTATCCTGTCTTCTGACTTTGTTTTGTGATATGTTATCATGTTTTGTGACTTTGTTTTGTGACCTGTTATTGTGTTTTGTGACCTGTGATCGTGTTTCTTGACATGTGATCGTGTTTTATGACATGTGATCGTGTTTTGTGATCGTGTTTCGTGACCTGTGATCGTGTTTCGTGACATGTGATCGTGTTTCGTGTTTTGTGACTTTGTTTTGTGACGTTATCTGATTGTGACCTGTTACTGTGTTTTGCTACTGTGCTCTGTAAAATGTTTTTGTGTTTTGTTGAAGTATTATTGTGTTACTTTATTGTGATTCTGACATGTTACCGTGTGTTGTGACTGTTTTGTGACATGTTATCCTGTCTTCTGACTTTGTTTTGTGATATGTTATCATGTTTTGTGACTTTGTTTTGTGACCTGTGATCATGTTTTGTGACCTGTGATCGTGTTTCGTGACATAAGATCGTGTTTCGTGACATGCGATCGTGTTTCGTGACATGTGATCGTGTTTCGTGACTGTTTTTGTGACATGTTATCGTGTTTTGTGACTTTGTTTTGCGACATGTTATCGTGTTTTGTGACCTGTTATCGTCTTTTAGTACTGCACTCTGTAAAATGCTATCGTTTTTGTGAAATGTTACTGTGTTTTGTTACTGTGCTCTGTAAAATGTTTTTGTGTTTTGTTGAAGTATTAGCGTGTTACTTTATTGTGATTCTGACATGTTACCGTGTGTTGTGACTGTTTTGTGACATGTTATCCTGTCTTCTGACTTTGTTTTGTGACATGTTATCACGTTTTATGACATTTTATGTGACTTTGTTTTGTGACCTGTTATAGTGTTTTGCGACGTGTGATCGTGTTTCTTGACATGTGATCGTGTTTTATGACATGTGATCGTGTTTTGTGATCGTGTTTCGTGACCTCTGATGGTGTTTCGTGACATGTGATCGTGTTTTTGTGACATGTTAACGTGTTTTGTGACTTTGTCTCGTGACATGTTATCTTGTTTTGTGACCTGTTATCGTCTTTTCATACTGCACACTGTAAAATGCTATCTTTTTTGTGAAATGTCGCTGTGTTTTGTTACTGTGCTCTGTAAAATGTTTTTGTGTTTTGTTTAAGTACAATCGTGTTAATTTATTGTGATTCTGACATGTTACCGTGTGTTGTGACTGCTTTGTGACATGTTATCCTGTCTTCTGACTTTGTTTTGTGATATGTTATGTTTTGTGACTTTGTTTTGTGACCTGTTATTGTGTTTTGTGACCTGTGATCGTGTTTCGTGACATGTGATGGTGTTTCGTGACCTGTGATCGTGTTTCGTGACCTGTGATCGTGTTTCGTGGCCTGTGATCGTGTTTCGTGACATGTGATCGTGTTTCGTGAAATATGATCGTGTTTCGTGACTTTGTTTTGTGACATGTTATCGTATTTTGTGACATGTTATCCTGTCTTCTGACTATGTTTTGTGACATGTTATCATGTTTTGTGACATGTTATCATGTTTTGTGACTTTGTTTTGTGACCTGTTATCGTGTTTTGCTACCTGTGATCGTGTTCCGTGACATGTGATCGTGTTTCGTGAAATGTGATCGTGTTTCGTGACTTTGTTTTGTGACATGTTATCGTGTTTTGTGACCTGTTATCGTCTTTTAATACTGCACTCTGTAAAATGCTATCGTTTTTTGTGAAATGTCACTGTGTTTTGTTACTATGCTCTGTAAAATGTTTTTGTGTTTTGTTGAAGTATTATTGTGTTACTTTATTGTGATTCTGACATGCTACCGTGTGTTGTGACTGTTTTGTGACATATTATCCTGTCTTCTGACTTTGTTTTGTGACATGTTATCATGTGTTGTGACATGTTATCATGTTTTGTGACTTTGTTTTGTGACCTGTTATCGTGTTTTGTGACCTGTGATCGTGTTCCGTGACATGTGATCATGTTTCGTGACATGTGATCGTGTTTCGTGACATGTGATCGTGTTTCGTGACCTGTGATCATGTTTCGTGACCTGTGATCGTGTTTCGTGACATGTGATCGTGTTTCGTGACTGTTTTTGTGACATGTTTTCGTGTTTTGTGACTTTGTTTTGTGACATGTTATCATGTTTTGTGACTTTGTTTTGTGACTTGTTATCGTGTTTTGTGACCTGTGATCATGTTTCGTTACATTTGATCGTGTTTCGTGGCCTGTTATCATCTTTTAATACTGCACTCTGTAAAATGCTATCGTTTTTAGTGAAATGTTCCTGTGTTTTGTTACTGTTCTCTGTAAAATGTTTTTTGTGTTTTGTTGAAGTATTATCGTGTTACTTTATTGTGATTCTGACATGTTACCGTGTGTTGTGACTGTTTTGTGACATGTTATCCTGTCTTCTGACTTTGTTTTGCGACATGTTATCATGTTTTGTGACCTGTTATCATGTTTTGTGACTTTGTTTTGTGACCTGTTATCGTGTTTTGTGACCTGTTATCGTGTTTCGTGACATGTGATCGTGTTTCGTGACTGTTTTTGTGACATGTTATCGTATTTTGTGACATGTTATCCTGTCTTCTGACTTTGTTTTGTGACATGTTGTTTTGTGACATGTTATCATGTTTTGTGACTTTGTTTTGTGACCTGTTATCGTGTTTTGTGGCCTGTTATCGTATTCCGTGACATGTGATCGTGTTTCGTGACATGTGATCGTGTTTCGTGACTTTGTTTTGTGACATGTTATCATGTTTTGTGACATGTTATCATGTTTTGTGACATGTTATCATGTTTTGTGACTTTGTTTTGTGACCTGTTATCGTGTTTTGTGACCTGTGATCGTGTTCCGTGACATGTGATCGTGTTTCGTGACATGTGATCGTGTTTTGTGACCTGCTATCGTGTTTTGTGTTTTGTGACCTGTGATCGTGTTCCGTGACATGTGATCATGTTTCGTGACATGTGATCGTGTTTCGTGACATGTGATCATGTTTCGTGACCTGTGATCGTGTTTCGTGACATGTGATTGTGTTTCGTGACATGTGATCGTGTTTCGTGACTGTTTTTGTGACATGTTATCGTGTTTTGTGACATGTTGTCGTTATTTGTGAAATGTTATTGTGTTTTGTTACTTTGCTCTGTAAAATGTTTTTGAGTTTTGTGAAGTATTATTCTGTTTCGTTATTGTGATTCTGACATGTTGTCGTGTATTGTTACTTTTTATCATGTTTTGTGACATGTTATCCTGTTTTGTGACTGTGCTTTATAAAATATTTTTTGTTTATTGAAGTATTATTGTGTTTTGTTATTGTGACATGTTATCGTGTTTTGTGACTTTGTTTTGTGACGTTATCGTGTTTTGTGACCTGTTACTGTGGTTTGTTACTGTGCTCTGTTAAATGTTTTTGTGTTTTGTTGAAGTATTATCGTGTTACTTTATTGTGATTCTGACATGTTACCGTGTGTTGTGACTGTTTTGTGACATGTTATCCTGTCTTCTGACTTTGTTTTGTGATATGTTATCATGTTTTGTGACTTTGTTTTGTGACCTGTTATTGTGTTTTGTGACCTGTTATAGTGTTTTGTGACCTGTGATCGTGTTTCGTGACATGTGATCGTGTTTCGTGACATGTGATCGTGTTTTGTGATCGTGTTTCATGACATGTGATCGTGTTTTGTGATCGTGTTTCATGACATGTGATCGTGTTTCGTGACATGTGATCGTGTTTCGTGACTGTTTTGTGACATGTTATCGTGTTTTGTGACATGTTATCGTGTTTTTTGACATGTTATCATGTTTTGTGACATGCTATCATGTTTTGTGACTTTGTTTTGTGACCTGTTATCGTGTTTTGTGACCTGTGATCGTGTTCCGTGACATGTGATCGTGTTTCGTGACCTGTTATCGTGTTTTGTGACCTGTGATCGTGTTCCGTGACATGTGATCATGTTTCGTGACATGTGATCGTGTTTCGTGACATGTGATCGTGTTTCGTGACCTGTGATCATGTTTCGTGACCTGTGATCGTGTTTCGTGACATGTGATCGTGTTTCGTGACTGTTTTTGTGACATGTTTTCGTATTTTGTGACTTTGTTTTGTGACATGTTATCATGTTTTGTGACTTTGTTTTGTGACTTGTTATCGTGTTTTGTGACCTGTGATCATGTTTCGTTACATTTGATCGTGTTTCGTGGCCTGTTATCATCTTTTAATACTGCACTCTGTAAAATGCTATCGTTTTTAGTGAAATGTTCCTGTGTTTTGTTACTGTTCTCTGTAAAATGTTTTTTGTGTTTTGTTGAAGTATTATCGTG